>JAJOOH010001263.1:0-54498 GCA_029582605.1 Solanum gracilifrons | reverse complement strand
CAGGTTCTGGGAGGGATCTTTATTTGTATATATACTTTTGGTTTGCTTCCGCCTGTTTATATTGTTATTTGCCTACTCTTGTTTAGTTTCTACCCTCAAACCCATTACTTGTTATTCCGGGTTACGGGTTGGCTTACCTACTGGTGGGTTATAGTAGGTGCCATCATGACTTGAGAAATCGGGTCGTGACAGAAAGAGCTCCATATATGAAGATTATCATACCTTGATGCCAATAGCTTACAATCAATGGTGAAATTGGAGACTTGACTTGAAACCCTAGTCTTCTTCTTCGAGCTTCTAGAGAGAAAATATTTGGAAGGATGAACTTGTTCTTCTTTTAGCAATTTAATAGAATGAATTCAATTGGGGAGTATTGGGATTAAAAACATTTATATAGGGTCTCTGATAGAAGGTAAAACAACATAGTATTGGGTTAGAATAATTAGGGAAAAGACCCAAATTAAAAGCCCTTAAAAAAATAACTTCGACCTCACCAATGACTAGACCTACGGTCCGTTGGTCAGACCACAGACCGTCCTGGTTGGTCGTGGGTGAGATCAAAGACCACTGATTTTTAGACTCCCAACGACAGACCCATGTACGGTCCGTGAGTCCATCTACGGGCCATACATCTCGGTCGTGGGTCTCAACTTTTGACTCTGAAATTTCTCTAAGTCTGGGACTCACTTACGAGACCTACCTACGACTCGTGGATAGGACAACGGGCTGTCCTAGTGAACCATAAAAAATTACTAGGACTAGACATTTCAACTCAACTTGGACTTGCCAATGACGGGGCAACCTACGATCTGTGCTCCCACCAATTGACCTTCGGTAGTGTTGCTTCCAAATGCACATGCAAGTGTATGTGGCCGCGCAAGTAATATAGTCGCCCTAAAAGAGCCCGATTATCGAATCCAAAAGACTTGTCGATTAACTATTTACTAAATTATATTAATTCTAATTATTTATTTAAGCGTACTAAAGGAATTTACCTTATTAGAATGCAATAATAAAAGTTGTATACTAATGATTGGGAAAATTTTAGGGATGTAGCTTACTATGAATTCATGCAAATTATCTCAATTAATGGATGTCAATCAAATATTGAATCACTGATTACATGGTTAATTGTATGATCATGGTCTCCCAACCTCTAATCGCCTATGGTAATTGGCAGCCTAACTACATCGTTGAGCGGGGATAAACTGAACCAATTGCCGAGCATTACACTTTCATTCTGTATATTAACCAAACAAGGTTTCTAGATATATCCCTATCCTAGATACAAATCAATCCTTAACCAAGAGAAGGTCATGCTCCTTTTGTCCCACGTTCTATCCTCTTATTCCTCTCTCGAGTTCAATTTGGACAATACATTTATTTCAATGGTGACCAATCAAGAAATACTAAAGCAAGAACAAAAGAGAGATTCATCCGATAATCAAAATTAATAAAATACAATCATCTTGTAGCTGCAGCCCTCGAAAATGGTCTTTAGCTACTATTCTCTAAGAAAAGAAGAAAAGAACCCTAAAAAAAGTATCTCCAAGTCTCGTTTTCAATATTTATTTCTTTGAACTATTTATAGAAATAGAAAACCCTAAATAAAATAACTGAGTCTAAAATAAATTAGAAATCCGAAACAAAAAAGGAATGGAATTCCACGTGAACCTTGATGCGCCGCCTCAAAGGCCATGTCTTCAAATGTTGACACGTATTCATGTAATATTTCAATTCAACTTCTTCTGCACTTCTCATATATAAGCCTTATATTATTATATTCAATTTAATCCATTAAGATGTCTGCTTGATTTTCTTCTTTAACCCTTCATATTTAATTTTGTTAGCTCCAAATTTCTCCATTTTCACATTAATTTACAAATAAAATATACTTTTAAGCACAATTCATAAAATCCATGTTAAAAAGGATAAATATAAATAATAAATGTGAGACAAATAATGATTAAAATTATGTATTTTGTCCTCACACAGGTGACTCCGTCTGTGCCGGCACCAGACTTTTGGAAAAATTGAAATTTTTCTTTCCTTTCAAATCCAAGGTGTCACAGTATATAAGTATATTAATGACTCATATTTATGCTATTTCATATGCATGTCCTAGATTATCACATTTTCATGATTTTAGATGTTTTCAGATAAAGTGTCTTTTTAGTTATTATCAGAAATTTTAGTTTTAAATCATGATGAATGAGCTACTCAGTTATTATCATCTATCAGTATTTAGTATTATCAAATTATTACTGTGTATCAGTTGAATGGATATTTCTGTTGAGAGTTTAACTTAGCATCGAGCGGATTTAGCGATAAAAGATTATGATTAGCATCCGTGAACTTTTAGTAGCAATTCCTAAGTCCCAGACTACGTGCTACCGTAAGTTTTCATATAGCCCAAGATGACACATCAGATTAGTGGATCCACATAGTTATCAAATCCCTTACCTTGGCAAGTATTAGACACTTTCTTTTTGGTGTGAGCGTAGTACACTCAACTCCATATAGTAGATCACATGATTTATGCTAGTTATTAGTATCTCTTACAGTTAGACTTTCAGTTATTGCATGACCATGTACTTATGTATGTTAGTTTAGTATATCTCAGTCTCATGTTGTTTAACTTGGTATTTGCATCATCATGTTTTATGGATTCACCATGTACAATTGTCACGTTTATCATGCATTATCCTACATTCAAAGTATTGACTATATACTTTTTGCCTATATTATTTGATAATATTAGGTTGTGATGCTCAATATCTAGCTCACAGTTAGTACTATCTCTAATCAACTTGCAGTACTGTTTGGTAAGTTTTTATCTTTCCGAGGACAACCCTTATGTTTCTTTCAGTCATTTACTTGCAGTGTCAGACACTTTGAGTTAGCTAGGTTTGTCCTAGCAACTCATATAATAGAGACTTTTAGATAGTTAGTTTAGATTTCGATTATGTTTTAACCAGATATTTATCTAGTTGATTTTGATAGACTATTCAAACTGTGGCTCTAAGCACCATGTCGCAATTAGGGAATAGTCTCGGATTGTGACACTTCCTAACCCTAATCTAACTCTAACACCTAAACCTAGATCCAACCCCCGACATCAATACTCAAATTAAGACCCGACCCCGATATTCAATCTGATGTCTGACCCAAACACCCGGTCCCAAGTTCCAAGACGGGACCCCACCATGAGTTTTGAACTAGGACCTGAATCTGACCCAGGATCTGACTTCCAAACTCAGGACTTGACCTCTACACTCGACTCGGAAACCAACTTTCGAACCCCTTGATATGAACCCGAGACCCAAACCGAGACTTCTGAACAAACAAAAAAATTAATTTGTTTTTTTTTTAAACATAAATTTATTTTTTATTATCCCCTACCCCGACCCCTAACTGCCCCCCCATGGCCCCACCCCTACTCCAAAAAAAATGTAAAAAAGAAATTAATTTGTTTTTCTTAAAAGAAAATTCTTTAATTGTTTATAATTTTTTTATCACCCCACCCCCTATCAGAGCCCCCCCCCTTACAGCCCCCTCCTAAATTTTTTTCCTTACCCCTTGCACCCCCCACCCCCCACCCCACGCACCAACACTCCAAAAAAATATTAATGCCAATTTTCTTTTTTTTATGGATGAGTCTCTTTTATCTATTTAACCCATTAAATTATCCACTTTTAAATGGGTAAATATGAGTTTTATTCATTTTATACCCATTTTAAATGGATTGGATACCCAACCAATTTAAGATGCATTAATTTGAACATATAGCCATATAAATTACCCATTTTGCCATCCTTACTTAAGAGTGACTCAATCTGTTGTAGAAAATCAGATAATAAAAATCTCATATTCTCAGTGCTGCTTCCGTCCATAAAACTTTCATGATCCATTAAAAGATCATGCAATTCATTAAACTCTATGTGCTGCCCATGAACATCTGCGAGAAAAGCTCTAATGAAAATGAGCACTTTCAATCAGATACAAAGTGCTTTAGAAGATCCATCAAGCTTCGCGCATACTCAAGAAGATTAAAAACCACAATCAAAAGTTGTAGAACAAGATTAGTCACCCTTTTGTTGTTTCTATCCACTACATTCTCATAATATAAACAAACATCATCTTCAACCTCAATTTCAATAGTTCCATATTCTATCAATATATAATTCTACTTCTTGCATCCACTACATTGAACTAGAGGATCAAAAAGATATGTTACTAAGAGAAACAAACCATAGTAAAATAAATTTAACCTCATTTGAAACCATGTTGTGGTTGTCCGAGGATAGTACCTCTTTGGCTAGCTGAAATAAGAGCCAATGACCTCGAGGTGAAAAGGAAGAAAGTTCAACAGATTTATCATAGGATAGAGTCCCAAGGTAGAGTACAAAAAAGTATGGCTTCCTATTATGGATGCATCACCTTGCAACACAACTTCCACAGATGTTTATCAACTTTTTATCAAACCACCTGAACAGAGTGCTTCAGTGTAATAAAAAAGAAACTTATGTACATTGGACATTTTCTTGTAGATATTGTACAATATGCATCAAGGAATCAAAGACCTCACAAAGTATGTATGTTTCTTTTCTGATGTCAAGCAATTGTTGAAGTTTTTTGAGGCAGAGATCAAAATGATTATTCTTAAAGCTCCAAATTTGTCAAGTTATAGCTTTCCCAAGACAAATGGATTAGGAATACTCAATTGTTTCTTAGGAAACTTGGAGGAGCTTTTATTAACTTGAAGCATCACATTGGATTATTCAAGAAAGACATATTGCGTCTGAGAGATCATTTCACAGAAAATAGTGATGTACTTGATGAAGTTCATTTTCTTGCATTGGGAGTTGCTGAAATGGCATAAATGGCAGAATTTGTAATTGATTCTTGCTTGGCCAGTTCTCATCCACTTCATTACAAGGTTCTTTTGATTTCTAAATTTGTTAATAATATGAAGCTTGTAAATAAAATTGTTAGTAAGACTTGTAAAAGAAAGAAGATAGATGTGACAGTGCACAAAGTTGCAAACACCACTATGAATCTTGTGCCATCCTTATTAGCTAATACTTCAAGAGAAAATAAAGAAATGGAGGGTTTTCAGGAGGCAATGGACAAAATAAAGAAGCAACTACTTGACGGATCTGTTAGCATGATGGACAACTAAATAATTGTATATATTAATGTAATTATATAGTGATATAAATTAGCATGATCATATACATTTGTTGTAGAATCAAAGGAATAAATATTGTGATAGAATAGCTGATTTGGAGGGATAGCAAGGCATATTTAGAGGGATTGAATAGCAGATTTGTAGAGATAGAATAGCTGATCTTTAGGGATAGGAATGGCGGATCTTTAGGGATGTGTAATCTTTATTTTATCTATATAATGGAAAGACTCTCACTTTGAGAGGCATTCAGCAGAAAATTGACAGGATCATCTTATCTAGATATTATCTCCATAGTCGGTGTATCTGGAATTGAGAAGACCATTTTTGCGGAGAAGATTTATAATGATCTCATAGCTACCCTCACTTTGATGTTCACACAAAGTGTCATGCGACTCAAGTATATTCATGGAAAGAGTTGCTTACCATCTTGATTGATGTTATCACACTGAAACAAAAGATAGTGCATTAGGTTATGAGCTGCTTCAAGTTTTGTTAACCAAGAGATTCATATTTCTCACTGATGATGTGTGGGACAATTTACATATGTGCTTTAAAGATGCTCAAAATGGGAGTAAAATTATTCTAATAATCCGGCTGAATGATGTTGCATTAATGCTAAATGTGAGAGTGAACCCCCATCATCTTTGTTTATTCAGAGATGATGAGAGTTACACATTATTACAAGAAAAGGTGTTTTAAGGGGAGAGTTGTCCACCTAAGCTTAGAGATGTTAGTTGCTGGTGTTGTGACTTGTGAGAGAGTAAAAGAAGAATGAATATGTATGGGAAGAAGTAGAAGAAACTCTAGGTTCGCAGAACATTGGCAACATTTGCTCTTTATAGTTCAACGTGACAGATCTGGATAACTTGTTATAACCACGTGATATCTCCTTCATCTTTGAAAGCTTCAAACTTGTTAAAGTGTTGGATTTGGAATCCTTCAACATTGGAGGTACTTAGATGTTACAACAGATGCAAATTCAATTCCTTCATTTAGAGCTAAGCCTTGGAATCTTGAAACTTTTGTGGTAAGAGGATTGAGAGGAGAAGTGATATTACCTTCTTCTACTCTAAAGATGATAACATTGAGGAATTTACTTGTAAAGAATCGTGCTTCATTTAGTTTGCAAGAAATCTTGTGTGAATCATTTTCTAACTCTCAATTAAATTATTTGAAAACCTTTTCCATTCCGCGTGTCTCCTATGGTGAAGATGCAAAGATGATCTTGACAAAAAGGTCGAATTTGAGAAAATTAAGTTGTATATTTTGGGGACATTTAGTTATACAGAGACAATGAAGGGAATGTTTGTTCGTCTTTCTAGAATATATAGATTTTCTAAGTCTGCTTGAATATCCCTGAAGTTGGTTTCCAACAGCAATCCAGCTCAACTACCACACAAGTTCAATTTCCCCTCAAAACTAAGGGAATTGACTTTGTCCAAGTTTTGTTTATCCTTGTCCAAAAAATTTATCATTCTAGAATTGCCTAACTTGGAGATTCTAACGTTACCTTCCAGAGCCTTCATAGGGAATCAATGGGAAGTGAATGATTCAGAGTTTCCTGAATTCACATTCACATACTTAAATTTGGACAACATTAACATTTTATAGTTGTCTGTCTCCGATGATGTTTTTCTTAAGCTTGAACATTTGATTTTAACGAAGTGTAAGTAGCTTGAGGAAATTCCTTCTCGTTTTGATGATGTCGTAACTCTAAAAAGCATTGAATTAAACATGTGTGACTGGTTTGTTGTCAATTCAGCCTTGGAAATTCAAACTACGCAACATGAAAACCTGGAAAATGATGCATTCACAATTATAATATAGCCTCAAAGCAATAGACTTTTGTTGTATTCATCTAATTATATTTGATTCTGTTGGTTACCTTCTTATATACCTAAAGAGGTTATATGCTATAACCTTGACTCTATGTGCTAAAAACTGAACTTTTGATGATGAGTAAAACAAGTCATCAAACTTTGAGAAAAAAAGGTTCATCTATGTCATTTGTTTAAAGTTGGGTCATCTATGTCATTGCCATTCAACAAAGTGTCCATTTATGTCATTATTTTCAACGGAAAATATAGATGATTTTGCAATACCATATTTTCCACATGACCTCTTATTAGAGGTCCATGCCACCATATTAAACCATCCCATCATTTTACCCATTTGAGTAATCCGGGTATTAATTTCGAATGGGTTAAATGGCAAACTGGTTTAAATTTTGTGATATGGACCTCTAATAAGAAGGGACATGGAAAAAAGAATATTGAAAAATCATATATATATATATATATATATATATATATTGATAAATATAATAGCATAAATAGACACTTTGTTGAACGACAATGACAGAGATGAACTTGAATTTTGAAAGACGATATAGATGAGCCTTTTTTTTCAAAGTTTGATGGTATATTTGAAACTTTCCCTATATTACAACCCACAGAAGTGCTAAGTTATAACATTTGAAATTTAATTTAATTATAGTGTATATTCTACTTGATTTGAAATATTTTGTTGTGTTATGTTCTATAACTTCTTTACTTGATTTTAAATATAATTATATATATCATTGAGTTATGGTGTATAACTACTTTACTTGGTTGAAATATATTTCAATTTTTCTTAGATTAATAAAGTTATTTTTTATTCATATTATAGTTATTTTATTTTTCTTATTTTCCTTTATATTTGTGGGTGTTCTGGAACTTTGTTTTAAAATTTTTTTTGAGGCATGTTGGGCCGTTTTATTCAATGTTAATCAATCTATATATCGATCTAGCCAATCGACCCAAAAAAATCAACAAAAATGAAACAAATTTGAAAACAAGAGCCCAGCCCACACCGAACCCTATATGTATAATAAGGAAAATAACCTAACAACATCCGCGTGTTTCTCATTTTCCTTTTTCAAACTTATCTTTGAGATGTTTCCTTCCGGCAGCCACTGAAACCTCACACTTTGCCACCTCCTTTTGTGGATCTATTTCTGTCTTGTACCTCTCCTTCTCCGTCTTCTGCAGCTCTCACAAGAGAATTCACTACAAAGAGGTAATCTTTGTTCCTTCTTTTTCCTTCTTTTCTTTCTCATTCCTTGCCATTATTTGACCTTCCTCTGCCTTTGATTAGGAAGCAATGTGTTGTCCACCGATACTTGGAGTTCATGGAGGTTGCCGTCAGGAATTCACAATGCAACCACAGGTTCGTCTTCCTCCTTTTTGTTTATGCTTCTTTCTTCATTTAGATCTGACCATCTTTATAGTGTGTGAACTAATTTTGTGCTTCATTCCCATTTTTGCTTGGATTCCATGTTGACCTCCATGCTTGAATGTTAAAGATGACGTTGTACCCCTAATTTTTTGGAGAGAGTTTTTATGTGCTAATATTGATTAGCAAAAACTTTGTTAAAGCATGTAATGATCACCCTCTAAGGGAATGTTCTTTTCTATATGTGTCTGCTGCTCCCCTTCCTTTCTTGTTTATATCCTTGCTTCTAGATCCTCACGTGGCTTAATTTTCGTAGTTTTTATCCTGATATTTGGAATATGTGCTTTGTTAATATTAATGATGTATTTATCTATTGTTGGGGACTCTATAAAATTTCTGAATCTTTCATGCCTATATGATTAATAGCTAAATTTGTTATAACTATTTAATAAGTTGATAAAAATATACCCCCAATCTTTTAAATTGATTGATTTTCCTTACTCTTTTTCCACTTGTCATCTTTAGGTTATCTTTGAAAGTGATTAACAACCCAAGATTTTGGACGGTATGATATCCCAAATTTAAACAGATCTATGTCACAAGAGAGATCAAATCAAGTAATCTAGATCTATAAATTTATACTATGTTTGAGATTAAATGGTATAACTTTTCCCATTCCAATATTTTAAATATATTTTGATACGATATTTGAATTTATTAAAATGATCATTTTTCCATAAAATCCTTAGAACTCACTGTAGAACTTGTAAAAAAAATACCATGAGATAAAACAAGAGAAGAAAATGATGTTTGAATCATAAACTTTAACTAATAATTAAAAGAAAATAAAAAGTGCCTCTACATATACAAGAAAGAGTAATAATTTACGCACAATGTTAAGTCATACAAAGCTATACACTTCAAATAACAATCTATTTCAACACGAACCTATATAAAAATAAAAATAAAAATGTTAGAACATGTGTATCAAGGTACACCTAAATAAGGAAACACAAAATAATTTTTTTAGGACATATGTATTAATATATTATGGAGAAATTTTATTCATTCAAAACATCATTAATCCCATAATGTATGTAAAACATTGCTATTTTTATTCACTTCATTATAGGTATTACAAATGTACAAAGATGATTTTACATTAGATTGGAGGGTTACTTGTACAAACAAAATGAAGAAATAAAAAGATAAGGGTACTACATTGTTGACCATTTATTAAATTTGGAGATTTCATAGTCCTATAAATATAAGCATATTTGTTCCTCATTTTCACCACATCTCGAGACTCAAATGTGCTTTTTGGAGAAATGGTGAAAAAATGAGGAGCAAATATGCCTATATTTATAAGACTATGAAATCTCTAAATGAACAAAAAGGGTCAACAAAGCATTATTTTTTCATTTCTTCACTTTGTATAATTCACCCTCCAATCTAATATAAAAGTCATCTTTGTATATTTGTAAGAACTATAAAAAAGTAAAGAAAAATATGCAATCTCTTACATATATTTTAGGTTGTATGATCTTTGGAATGAATGAAATTTCTCTATAATATATTAATACATATGTCCTAATTATTTTTTATTTTGTGCTTCTTTATTTTAGGTATATCTTGATATACATGTTCTAACATTTTATTTTATTTTATTTTTATATAGATTCGTGTTGAATCTAAATGTTATTTGAAGTGTATAACTGTAACACCCCAGTTTTGAAAAAGGTAAAAATACAGATTTTCAGAAGTTGCAGGTGCCACCAACAGGGGGCCACCTACGGATTGTAGGTTGACCCACGGGCCGTAGGTGGGGTCCATGGTTGCCCACCTGCAACTCCCTCCCCAGAACCCCAAAAAATTCAGACAAGGCACGACCCACGATCGGACCTAGGAATTGTAGGTCAGACCACGGGACGTGGATCGTGACCCTCAGTCCCAACCTCTGAAGCCAAACGATGGACTAACAGGACGACTCGTCGGTCTGTCCACGGACTGTCGATGGCCCCGACAGTTTTTTAAGTCAGGGGTTATTTGGTCTTTTCTCCCATTCAGTGGTCACCTAAACTAAGTTGTTTAACCTCTAAACTACGTCGTTTTGATCAGTTTAAGCCTAGTAACTTAATCAGATCCTACTCTGATCGTTTATTCTCAAAAATCAATAGACACTTAGTGCAAAAGGAGAAAATCAGTCGACCAAGCCCTCTCCAAGAACGCAACAGGTTTTCTTCAATTCCAGCCCCGAAATCAAAAGATTTCTTCATGGAATTCTTCACCCGATATGTGGGATTTCACTGGTGGATTCCTTTCATCCACTAGGTCCGTAGAATTCAGTCAGATTCTTGATTCCTATATCTTGCTTAGACCTAGGGTTTCTAAAACCTTAGATATTGGTTATGATTTAGCTGTTAGAGTATTCCTAATCAGATTATCATGTTTTCATGGAATCGTTTCTTAGTTCTTTGCATGAAACTCAGAACTCTAGTTGTGTAGATTCTCTTAGTTCATGAATTACACATTCTAGGTCAGTTAAACAAATATATATGCTTCAGTTTTCGAATGTCACATTATCAGTATATAATTGTTACATTCTCAGATTTGCATGTCAGTATTTTGAGCTATTCAATATTTTAGTATTTCAGTTATAATATATCATATACATAATCAATTGGGAATAGGCTTAGCATTGAGTGTACTAGGGTGTCATCTTACCCTCATAGTCCAAAAACTACGTGCCCCATAGGTTAAGTCCTCTATGTGGGCATCAGTTTTAGTGATCACGTTATTCATGCCTTTATACCCCTTGCAAGGTATATCGAGTCCTTCGATGGTGTATACATTGGACACCACATTTAGCTCACGTGGTGGTTATGGCGATTACTAGTAGCTCCCACAGTCAGACTTAACTGCGTTTGACCAGGTTATTCAGTTTCAACATGTCATGTACTTGGTCATTGCATTCAGTTTAGTTCATTTTTAGTATATCTCAATATCTTTATCATGTTCAGATTATATCATTGCTCAGTATGCTTTGTTCAGTTATATGTTGTTCAGTTTTATCCTATCCTTCATGCTCAGTACCTTTCAAGTACTGACACATACTCTGCGCTACATCTTTTCGTGATATAGGTTCAGGTCCTCAACACTCAGGTCACGTGTAGATTGGTTCCCGATCCGTATTCAGTAGCATCAGTGGTGAGTCCTCATTTTTCGAGGATGACAAATATGTTCTTTTACATTCAGTCTTTCCTTTTAGTTTCAGTTTTGCTAGAGTTAATTGTGGGCATGTCCCAACATCTCTAGTTATTTCAGACATAGACAGATTCAACTTTAATAATTTGAGTTATTGCTCAGTATCTTTAACTCTGATTTTAGTATTTATGTATTCAGACTAGTATTGGGTTTTCCCCACCATTTCAGTTTATCTCATGTTTTAAGATTCTGCACGGTATCTCTTATTTCAGTAAATGTTTGTATTCTTATGATATACCAAATCAGGGTTAGCTTGGGGTCACTCGTGATCCTAGGTCCCGTGTTTACGTCAAGGGGGTAGCCTCGGGGTGTGACAAACTTGATATCAGAGCATTAGGTTTAAGAGTCCTAGGATGTTTGCAAAGCCACCTTTCATGAGTGTGAAACGCGTCACACCTATGAGGGGGAGGCTATGAAGTGTTTTAGGAAAAACTTCACTTTCTTGTTATTCTTATCATGCGTGGTTATGATCTCCTTTCTAACTTTACGTTATGCATTTCAGATCATGCCTCCTCATAGAGATTACGCAAGGAATGCTAATGCCCACAATGCTAACACAGTTCCTCTAGTCCCAGGCCATGAGGTTTCGAATGTAGAGTTTTGGAATGCCATCCAACTCTTGGCCCAGAGCGTAGCCAACCAGAACAATCAGCAGGTTCCAGTTCCTACAAATGCTAGTGGTGAATCAGTGGCAGTTAGGGTTCGAGATTTTGTTAGGATGAGTCCTCTTGAGTTTTTAGGGTCGCAAGTTAGTGAAGACCCCCAGAACTTCATTGATGAAGCCAAGAAAATCTTTGGAGTGCTGCAAGTGACTGGAAATGATAGGGTAGAGTGGGCGTCCTACAAACTCAAGGATGTGGATCATATATGGTTTACGCAGTGGAAGGAAAATAGGGGTGAGAATGCAGTTCCTGTGACTTGGGAGTGTTTTACCAGAGCTTTTCTGGATATGTTCTTCCCAAGGGAGTTGAGGGAGGCTAAGGCACATGAATTTATGAATTTGAGACAAGGTTCCATGTCATTCCAAGAGTACGGACTTAAGTTTAGCCAACTCTCTAGGTATGGTCCACATATGGTTGCCGATCCCAGGGAACAAATGAGTAAGTTCCTATTTGGGGTATCTGACTTGGTGAAGACAGAGTGCAGAAATGTTATGTTATTGGAGGATATGAGTATCTCTAGGCTCATAACTCATGCTAAGCAGGTTGAGGGAGATAAGCTTAGGGAACATGCTAAGGACAACAAGAAGGCTAGAACAGGCAACTACGAGTACTCTCAGCATAAATTAGGTGGTGGAAATCCCTCACAGTTTCAGCAGAAATATTCAGCTCTAGCACCTTCATCAGCTAGTGCTCTATCCCTCAGGTTTCGACAGGATAAAAAAATTATGGCATCAGGTTCTAAGTCTCAGGGGAGTGTTTTAGGTAACATGACCGACCCGACTTGGCCAAAGTGTGGTAAGAACCATTCGGGTGAGTGTCTTGCAGGCAAGGAATGATGTTTTGGTTGTGGTCAGACTGGTCACAGATTGAGAGATTGCCCTTCTTCTAAGCAGGGACAATGAGGTAACAATAGTATGGCTCAGTCTATAGCTCTAGCAACACCAGCAGGTTGCCTAACTCAGCAAGGTGCCTCATCTGATACAGGTGGCGGTCAGCGCCAGAGCAGGTTTTATACTCTCCAGGCTCGCTAGGATCAGAAAGATTCTCCGGATGTGGTTACTGGTACGTTACGAGTCTTTTATTTAGATGCTTATGATTTGTTAGATCTAGGGGATACTCTTTCCTTTGTAACTCCATATATAGCAGTGAACTTTAGTGTTAGTCCATAAACACTCTCAGAATCCTTCTCAATCTCTACTCCAGTTGGTGACCCAATTATAGCTAGACGGGTATACATAAATTGCCCTATCACAGTCTCTCAGAAATTTACCTCAGCAGATCTTGTAGAGTTAGAAATGGTAGACTTTGATATCATTCTAGGCATGGAGTTTTTACATTCATGTTATGCCTCAGTCGATTGTAGAACTAGGATAGTTCGTTTTCAGTTTCCAAGAGAACCAGTCTTAGAATGGAAGGGTAGTAGCTTAGTGCCTATGGGTCGATTCATTTCTTACCTTAAGGCCAAAAAGTTGATCTCTAAAGGGTATCTCTATCACCTAGTTCAGGTTAAGAATTCAAGCTCCGAAACCCCAGCTCTTGAGTCAGTCCCAGTATTAAGTGAGTTTCTCGAAGTGTTTCCAAAAGATCTTTTCGGGAGTTCCTCCCGAAAGGGAAATTGACTTCGGAATTGGTCTCCTTCCAAATATCCAGCCTATTTCTATTCCGCCTTATAGATTGGCTCCAACAGAGCTTAAGGAATTGAAAGAGAAGTTGAAAGACCTTATAGATAAGGGCTTCATCAGATTTAGTATTTCCGCATGGGGTGCTCCAGTGTTGTTTGTGAAAAAGAAAGATGGCTCTCTCAGGATGTGCCTTGACTATCGGTAGTTGAACAAAGTTACAATCAAGAATAAGTACTTTATCCCCAGGATTGATGACTTGTTCGACCAACTTTAGGGTGCTAGTAATTTTTCAAAAATAGACCTCAGATCCAGTTATCAGCAGGTCAGAGTCAGAGATAGTGACATCCCAAAAACAACCTTCAGAACTCGGTATGGTCATTATGAATTTGTAGTTATGTTATTTGGACTAATCAATGCTCCTAAAGCTTTCATGGATTTAATGAATAGGGTGTTCAAGTAGTATTTGGACTTGTTCGTTATCATCTTTATTGATGATATCCTCATTTACTCTAAGAATGAGGAAGAATGTGTGACTCATTTGAGAGTGGTCCTCCAAACTCTCAATGATCGCTAGTAATTCGCTAAGTTCAGCAAATGCGAGTTTTGGTTACAATCAGTTGCTTTCCTTGGTCATATAGTGTCTAGCGAAGGGATCCGAGTGGATTATCAAAAAATAGAGGCAGTGAACCAATGGCCCAGACCCACCTCTCTTACAGGTATCAGAAGTTTCTTCGATTTAGTCGGTTATTACAGAAGGCCGCTGGAAGGATATTCATCCATAGCTTATCCATTGACTAATTTTACTCTGAGAAAGGTTAAGTTTTAGTGGTCAGATGAGTGTGATAAGAACTTCTCAAAGTAGAAAACTAGGTTGACTACAACTCCTGTTTTGACTCTACCAGAGGATTCAGACGGTTATGTGATCTATTGTGATGCATCCAGAGTCGACCTGGGTTGTGTGTTGATGCAGCGAGGTAAGGTTATAGCTTATGCTTCTAGACAACTTAAGGTGCATGAGAAGAACTATCCGACTCATAACCTCGAGCTTGCAGCCGTAGTATTTGCCTTAAAGATTTGGAGACATTACTTGTATGGTGTTCACATAGATGTGTCCATAGACCATAAGAGCCTTCAATATGTGTTCACCCAGAAAGAGTTAAATTTTCTCCAGAGGATATGGCTTGAATTCCCCAAGGACTTTGACATGGATGTGCTTTACCACCCTGGTAAGGCCAATGTAGTAGTTGATGCTCTTAGCAGACTATCTATAGGTAGTGTAGCACATGTTGAGGAAGAGAGGAAGGAATTAGCAAAAGATGTTCACCGGCTTGCTCGCTTAGGGGTTTGCCTTATGAACAATCAAATGATGGTGTAATAGTTCAGAATGGGTCAGAATCTTCATTGGTTACGGAGGTTAAGGAAAAATATGACAGTATTCCTATGTTGCTTCAATTGAAGGGTACAGTTCATCAACAGAAAGTTGAGGTTTTCTCCTAAGGGGGAGATGGTGTGCTTCGCTGCCAGGGTCGTTTATGTGTTCCTAAGGTGGGTGAGTTCAGATAGCAGATCCTTATAGAAGCCCATAACTCTATGTATTCTATTTATTCAGGTGCCACCAAGATGTACTGTGATCTGTGGGAAGTCTTTTGGTGGAATGGTATGAAAAGGGATATAACAGATTTTGTGGCTAAGTGCCCAAATTGTTAACAGGTGAAGGTAGAACATCAGAAACCAGGAGGTATGACTCAAGATATTTACATTCCTACATGGAAGTAGGAAGTGATAAACATGGATTTCATTACGGGTTTACCTCGTACTCGCAAACAATATGATTCCATTTGGGTAATAGTTGACAAAGTTACTAAGTCCGCTCATTTCTTGGTTGTCAAGACTACAGATTCAGTGGAGGACTACACTAAACTCTACATTAACGAGATAGTCATATTGCATGGGGTTCCTTTGTCTATTATCTAAGATAGAGGCCCTCAATTTACCTCTCATTTCTGCAAGTTATTTCAGAAAGGTCTTGGTACACAGGTAAATATCAACACAACATTTCATCCACAGATGGATGGTCAGGCAGAGCGTACCATTCAGACTTTAGAGGACATGTTGAGAGCTTGCATGATCAATTTCAAGGGAAGTTGGGATGATCACCTACCTCTCATAGAGTTTGCCTACAATAATAACTACCAGTCCAGTATTCAAATGTCCCATTGTGAAGCATTGTATGAGGTAGATGTAGATCTCCAATTGGTTGTTTTGAAGTAGGTGAAGCAACATTGATTGGGCCAGATTCGGTTCATGAAGCTATGGAAAAAGTTCAGCTCATCAGAGATAGACTTAAGACAACCAAAGTTGCTAGAAGTCCTATGCAGATGTAAGGAGAAGGGACTTGGAGTTCCAAATCGATGGTTGGTTTTTTTCCATAAAGTATCACCTATGAAGGGGGTGATGAGATTTGGCAAGAAAGGAAAGCTCAGTCCTAGATATGTATGCCCTTACAAGATCTTGAAAAGGGTTGGTAAAATGGCTTATGAGTTAGAATTGCAAGCAGAACTAGTAACAGTCCATCCAGTCTTTTACATTTCCTTGTTGAAGAAGTGCGTGGGTGATCCAGCATCCATAGTACCATTAGAGAGTGTGGCTGGGAAGGATAGTCTCACATATGAAGAGGTGCCCATTGAAATTCTTGATCGTCAGGTTCGAAGGTTGAGAAACAAAGAAGTCGCTTCAAATAAGGTTTTGTGGAGGAGTCAGTTAGTACAGAGAGCTACTTAAGAAGCAGAAGCAGCCATAAAGGTTAAGTATCCTCATCTCTTCCCTTTCGATTACATTCCAGCTTAAGGTAATTGTTCCTCTCCAGTCTTTCAGTTACTCTTGCGTAAATTTAGTCTTGGTAACATGTTCCTTCAGTTGTTCCTGCATTTTTAGCATATTTGCATGTTCTTAGAACTTTGTTCAGTCAGATTTTAGTTTCCAGTACTTAGTGGTAGGAATTGCAGCTCTTTTCCTTCACATTCAGCTAGTTTAGACTTCATTCGAGGACCAATGTTCCCAAGGGGGAGATAATGTAACACCCCAATTTTGAAAAAGGTAAAATGCAGATTTTCAGAAGTCGCAGGTGCCACCAATGGGGGCGGGGGGACCTACGGACTGTAGGTTGACCCATGGACCGTAGGTGGGGTCCGCGGTTGCCCACCTGCAACTCCCTCCCCAGAACCACAGAAAATTCAGGCAAGGCATGACCCAGGCCGTGGTCCAAGTTCGTGGATCGTGACCCTCAATCCCAGCCTCTGAAGCCAAACGAAGGACTGACAGGACGGCCCGTCGGTTTATCCACGGACTATCGGTCAGGACCATCGATGGCCTCGATAGTTTTTAAGTCAGAGGTCATTTGGTGTTTTCCCCATGCATTGGTCACCTAAACTACATCGTTTAACCCCTAAACTGTGCCATTTTGGTCAGTTTAAGCCTAGTAACTTAATCAGATCCTACCCTGATCATTTATTCTCAAAAATCAATCGAAACTTAGCACAAAAGGAGAAAACTAGTCGACCAAGCCCTCTCCAAGAATGCAACAGGTTTTCTTCAGTTCCAGCCCCAAAATCGAAAGATTTGTCCATGGAATTCATCACCATGTATGTGGGATTTCTTTCATCCACTAGGTCCCTAGAATTCAGTCAGATTCTTGATTCCTATATCTTGCTTAGACCTAGGGTTTCTAAAACCTTGGATATTGGTTATGATTTAGCTGTTAGAGTATTTCTAATCAGATTATCATGTTTTCGTGGAATTATTGCTTAGTTCTTTACATGAAACTCAGAACCTTAGTTTTGTAGATTCTCTTAGTTCATGAATTACACATGCTAGGCCAGTTAAACAGATATACATGCTTCAATTTTTGAATGTTAAATTATTAGTATATAATTGTTACATTATCAGATTTGCATGTCACTATTTTGACCTATTCAGTATTTCTGTCATAATGTATCATATACATATTCAGTTGGGAGTAGGCTTAGCACTGAGTGGACTAGGGTTTCAACATACCGTCATAGTCCTAGAACTACGTGCCCCCATATGTTAAGTCCCCTCTGTGGGCATCAGTTTTAGTGATCACCTCAGTCATGTCTTTATACCCCTAGCAAGGTATATCGTCCATTCGATGGGGTGTATACATCAGACACCATGATTGTCTTACGTGGTGGTTATGTCGGTTACTAGTAGCTCCCACAGTCTGACTCTAGTGCATTTGACTAGGTTATTCATTTATATATCAGTATTCAGTTTCACCATGTCGTGTACTTGGTCATTGCATTCAGTTTAGTTCATTTTCAGTATATCTCACCATCTTTATCATGTTTAGATTATATCATTGCTCAGTATGTTTTGTTCAGTTATATGTTGTTCAGCTTTATCCTATCTTGCATGCTCATTACCTTTCAAGTACTAACGCATACTCTACGCTACATCTTTTCGTGATGTAGGTTCAGGTCCTCAGCATTCAGGTCACGTGTAGATCGGTTCCCGATCCGTATTCAATAGTATCAGTGGTGAGTCCTCATTCTTCGAGGATGAAAGACATATTTTTTTACATTCAGTCTTTCCTTTTAGTTTCAATTTGGCTAGAGTTAGCTGGGGGAATGTCCCAGCATCCATAGTAAGTTAGAGGCTTATTTCAGACATAGACAGATTTAACTTTAGTAATTTGAGTTATAGCGCAGTATCTTTAACTCTGATTTTAGTATTTATGTATTCAGACTAGAATTGGGTTTTCCCCACCATTTTAGTTTATCTCATGTTTTAAGCTTCCACACCATATTTCTTATTTCAGTAAATGTTTGTATGCTTATGATATGCCAGTTCAGGGTTAGCTTGGGGTCACTCGTGATCCTAGGTCTCGTGCTTACGTCAAGGGGGTAGCCTCGGGGCGTGACAATAACTTTGTGCGACTTAAAATTGTACGCAAATTATTACTATTTGTTGTATATGTAGAAGCACTTTTTTAGTTATTTGTCCAAGTTTATGATTCAAGCATCATTTTTCTTCTCTTGTTTTTATCTCTTAGTATTTTTGTACAAGTTCTGGTGCGAGTTTTAAGGAGTTTGTGGAACAATGTCCATTTTTAATTCAAATATTGTATCACAACATATAAAAATATTGAAAAATGAAAAGTCTTTACCATTTAATTTCATCCATGGTATAGATTTATAGATCTAGATTACTTGATTTGATCTATCTCTTAGGACATAGATGTGTTAAAATTTGGGATATCATACACACTGAAATTTTAGGTTGTTAACACTTTTAAAATTTAAGACCCCAAAAATTTATAAGCTAAGGTCCGAACCATTCTTTATTTGAGTGTAAGGTTGTATTGGGTGATTCTTAATTTTTTTAATAGGTGTTAAGGTCAATTATTTAGTGTGATAATGGATTTAGATATGAATTGAGGTCACAAGAACCCCCTAGTACAAAGTTGAGTTGAAAGCTTCCTTATCGATTAAGTTTTGACGTAAGATTATACTTAGGTCAACTTCAAACGATCATATATCTCATAACATATTGTATTAGGTAACTCATAACCTATAAAATTTAAGTTCTACACTAAGTTTGCCTCATTTCAAGTTTGAAGTAAAAGTATGACCGTTTTACCAGAGACTGCCACATCAGAGCTTCCTGAAGTCAATTCCTATGAATTGTTTCTATGGACCGTAGTAATTTCTACGAACCATGCTGTCAAGTCATAGGAAAAGTTTAGAGAGTCAAACTTTGTGGTCCAATTCCTACAGATCCATTCTACGGGCTGTGGTTTTGACCCGTAGAATGAACTTTTGAGTGAGAAAATTTGGTATATATTCTACGGATTGGATCTACAGTCCATTGAAATTTTATGGGTCGTAGATTGGATCTGTAGAATGAAATTTTGAGTATTAAAATTTAATATAAATTCAACGGATGATATCTGTGATCTATAGATCAAATCACGAATCGTAGATAGCCCCGTGGAAGGTTTTCAACAGCTTTTTAAGAGGGGTAGTTCAGTTTTTTCCCACCCCTTCTAAGTCTAAACCCTGATGTTTTTAAACCTAAATAAGGTTTAAACAATATTCATCAACCCTATTGTTCTCATTAACACTTCCAAATTTTAGAGCAACGATCCAAGAGGAGAAAACTAGGGTTTTCAAGTGTTCTTCCAGTTTCGGCAAAAACTTTATTCTTCTAGGTATGTAAGGCTTCTCATAGTGATGAACTAAGTTCCTCCTCATTACCAACATAAAAATTCATTCTTTAAAAGGTTATGTTCAGAGTTTCATCTGTAGTCTCTTGAAATCCGAATTTAGTTGTATTTCTTATTCTGAATTCCAATTTTTTATTCGTTAAATTTTGATTCCTTTTATGCATATTGAATCCTAAATTGTTGTTCATGTTTCTTATCACATGAAACCTAATTTTTTTTTATAAAAGTCACGATTATAAAGATTATTATATGAGATTTATTACACATCCCTTTCGAACTTGATGGGTAAGTCCATAAATATACATTTAAATGCATGTTTTGAAAAGAGTTTTCAAAGAAAGAATCAAATGATTTGATATGTACTATTTGATGAGTGGTAGATTTACACTCAATTGAGGCTTATTAAGCTCAACAATTAGTGTCCTCAATGCCTTAATTATCTCCTATTCTAATGATATTTGGATTATTTGCAGCTATGAAGGCTAAAAGACAACCCAAGGATGAATGTTTGAAAGATGACCAAAAATATTAAAAGAAGTGTATGCTCCAATTGTTGATCGCCTAGAAAGAAAGGCAGATCACCTAAAGGGTATGACCTCGCCCAAAGAGACAGTGTACACCACTTAAATTAATTGAGGCTAGTCGGTGAGCAAAAAGGGGAACATCGACTCACAGAATGAGTAAGAAGAACATTCAGACCATCGCCTAAAGGAAGAGTACATGAAGAAAAATTGAAGGCTTGTAAAACAAATAAGGGAGTACTCGACGATATTTTGAATGAGAAAGGCAGACTCAAATGAGCTGGCCGACTGACGTTCAAACACTTGAAGCCTAGAGCAAGAGAAAAGTGAGCTGGAGAGAAGTTGGTGATTCACCTAGAATGATCGGCGAGCCTAACTAACGTCTCCCATTGGGTCACGTTTATAGTTTCGAGATTAATTTTGAGTAAATTATAAATAGTCAAAAAGAGAGAGAAAGAAAGGGGAGACCAGAGTCCAAAGTTTCTAAGTCCCGAAAAATAGTTAGAGAATTTTGAGTCTTATCTAAGAGAGAGAAACACTTTACTTTGTGAAGAACGCTTTTAGTTTTTGAGTATTTTTTTCAACTTTTTCCCTTGAAATTGACAATTTGAAGTTGAAATTGAAAATGAGTTTTGCTTGTAATTGCTAATTTCATCTTACCCATGACTGCTTTAATAGAAGGCATAATTTCTTTACTCTTTGTGATGGTTGGCTAAAATCTCAAAATCTAGGGATGGAATAATAGGGTTGGGTATTGATTTAATGTAGTGGATGTTGTTTTATGCTCTGTTTTGCTGTTATTTATACATGGACATGAGGTTAACTTATGGTTTAAGGTTGCAAACTTAATTCCTACTTCTGATCTCCGATTGATACTCGAAAGAGATTAATTGGAGTTGGTAATTAGTTTGATACTTGCAAGCTAGGTTTGATGTATGTAACTTGCTTGAAAATAAATGTTATGGGTCAGATCTATTTGCCCTATTGTTGCACCAAAAGAGAGAATAGTGTAAGGTATGGGGTTGTTTAGTATAACTCATAGATGAGATTGAATGAAGATTCTATGAAATGATGCTATGAGACCGAAAGAAGATTAGTGTCATTGAAGATTATCCATCCTATCTATGAATGTTCAAGACATCAATTACCTCTATATAACATCGATTTTCAATCCCCGCACCCTTAGATTACTTGTTACTTATTTGAAGTTTTGAAATCTTAGCTTAATTGTGACTTTTGATAACCAAATTTTTTTATCAAATTTGGTGGAATCATCCATCACTTGTTTTTATTCCTGCAATTAAACAAATTTACATTCCAAATTTCCTGATGGAACTTCTTGCCTTGTACCATTCTCCGTGGGATTCAACTCCGACTCTTAGTTGAGTATTTTTATTGATGACGACCACTTACTCTTTTAATTGATTTTGAAGAGTAGTTTGAGCTTTGTAAAAAATGGCACCGTTGCCTGAGAATGGTGGTTGAGAATTCTATTTGAGAAAGGTGTTTAGTTGTAATATATTGTTTCTTTGTGTTGTTGTTTGCTGATTTGCAGGTTTTAATACAATAAGTGACCAAGGTAGTGACAGTGATAGTCAGTATGGTCAAAACCACAACATGAGTAATTTGGATGACATGCCTGTGAACGTCATTCAAACTACGAAAGCCATCCAGTTACCTCCTATAGCTAGGAGGGCACTCTTTCATGTGACTAAAACAATGCTACAACTTCTCCAATTAAGAGGAATGTTAGGGGTTTTAGCTCATGAAGATCCTTATGTACACCCTAGGAATTTTTTGGATGTGTGTGGGCCTTTTGTATTTAAGAACATCTCACAAGAGTCCATAAGGTTAATATTATTCCCCCTCTCTTTGATAGGTGAAGCTACTAGATGGTTGGAGGAGTTTCCAAATAACTTTATCACTTCTTGGGAGGAGTAAACTGAAGTCTTTTTGGAGAGATTCTTTCCCCCTTCAAAGATGATCAAGCTTAGAGACTGAATCCAAAACTTCAAGAAAATTGAAGGTGAACTTTTACATGAGACATGGTTGTGGCTCCAAAAATTACTCTTGCAATGACCAAATGGTGTTCCAAACCATTTGTTGTTACAATACTTCTATTGTAGCATTGAATTAATCAACAAAGGTGTGGCTAATTAACTTGTCCAAATAGGGTTAATGTGACAATCATATGAAGTGGCATCATTGTTGCTTGATGACATGATAAAGGTAAAATGAGCATGACATACTAGAAAAGACTAAGTTTTGTCTCTACATCTAAGCATGAGTAAAGGAAAAATTAAGAAAGAGCATGAGCGAGATGAAAACATAGCCAAAATGATGACATACCTTCATTTGTTATCTAAGCATGTCATGAGAGGTGGAGTGAAATTAGGGAATGTGGTAGGAACTAGTAGTGGGCAGTTCCCGGTGAATGCCAAATTTGAGGCATTATACAATGAGAAATTTCAATAATTTAGAAACCAAATGGAGGGTTCTCACCCAAACTACTAAATACAAGGTTGGAACAAAGAAAAAGATAGTGGTTGGAAAGATTGTTGAGGTGGAAATTAGAGAGATAGGTAGGCTAACAAAGATAGATATATTCCTCCCCATGATCGTCAACGAATGATGTTTGCGTAATCAAGGACACAACTTCCAATGCAAGTGTCTATGATCGTGCAATAGTATAATAACCCAACCAAGGGTTGGGATCGTCCCAAGAGAGTGTTTTTGAGAATTTATAGAAAAATAAAATTCCGTTCTAACTAGTCGTAGCTAAAGATCTTAACGAGTAAAAATATTGTAAATTAAAGAGGGGGGACACAAGAGTGTAAATTAACAATGGGGGGGGGGGGGTTGTCACTAGTAAGTAAAAAACCAACAAAATAAACAAGGGTTTCTAAATAATGAGAGGGGATCCTTGGGATGTGACGGGAATACAGGTTAATCTAGATTATTGGGTACATGCTTTCGATAGAAGATTCATAGAATAATTGTGACTAGGCGAGACTTTAAAGGGGATAAGCTCTCTCTCGAGCAACTTACCCCGTTTCAAATGCATTCCTCTCGGACACCCATTTGCCGCGTGAAGACCAACCTCTGCCTTAACCCACTCACTCTCTCGAGCTGAGTGTGTGGATATAAGACTAGGGTTCACTCTCTTGAGCTGAACCTTATGTCGACCCACTCACACTGGCCATCAATTTAGTGGTTTTAGTTTTACGACCTCTCTCTCAAGCAAGTCGAAAACACATAAATAAACTTGTATTTGCAACTACAAATTCATTAAATCACATTTAAACTACAAATAGACTATCAGCAAGCAAGACCCAACAATTATCTTAACCGATATTCACTAAATCACACCCCAAGAATTGGGGTTTTAGCCACACATCAAGAGATACAAATTTATACCTAAATGAGCTTGCATTCAAATGTGTATGAAGATTTAAGTCTTGTTACATGCCAAGAATGAAGAATCCAAGAGACCCAACTCCAAATTTAGAAGATGAAACCCTCTTCTTTTGAGTCTTCAAAACCCTCTCAAACTTAGAGCAAAAATATCCAAAAGTACTACTCTATGTAAAAATTATAATAATGGTTCCACACTTAAAAATAAAACTCTAACTAGTATTTATAGTTATCACAGATTTTTGTTGCAGCGGATCATTTAACATCGTTAGTCGGAATCGCCGATCAACTCGGCGGTTCGCCCTTTGGTGTAGTTCATCGCCGTCTTGCACCAACCTTCAACATCATCGTGCTCTGGGTCATTGGGCGACATAGTATTGTTTCGCGGAACTTCTCGGCGATGCCCCAACAGTTTCCTTTTTCCGCCGACTTGATCCTTTCCTTCAGGGCTCAGCACACTGGAACAAAAGGCGAAGTAAGACCCTTCAGTAACTCGCCAAGGGGACTCGGCGATCCTCAGGCCTTCATTTCTTCGTTCTTTTAAGCCTTTTTGTTCCATTTTGCGACGTAGTGGCCATGCTTTCCTTAAAACTTCAAATACCTGAAACTTAAAGGTTTTCATTAGATATTGAGATAAAATAAGCATTTGAGGGCACAATTTCTATTAAAATATAGCCCTAGATGAGTCCAATTTGTGGACTCATCAACGACCAAAGGACCCAATTATCCCAAAAGGGAATCGAACCGAGGAAATACTTAGAAGGATCTTGAACAAGATTGAAGGATCCGACAAAGTGTTGAAGGATTTGAAAATTGACTTCTCCATTTTGTTTCAAACACTGACCTCTCAATTAGTGTCGATCAATCAGCTAAAGACCCAAATGTGCCAGATTTCCACCCATCTAAATCTAAGGCAAAAGGGAATGTCGCCTAGTGACACCATGCCCACTCCAAAAATGAATGCTGAAGAAGTGAGAACTATTTCGTGTCATGACGTTCAATAAAACGCTTCTTAGGAGGAACCCAAGTCTTTGCTTTTGTTTATTGCTTTCAATAATGTGTGTTGTTAGTGCAGGTTGAAAGGAAGTCAAAGTGTTGCGAGGGAAACAATAGGCGATGCCAAAATCATAACTGCGATCCACTAGTCTAAGATAAAAGGCAATAATGAATCATCTAAAAAGTATAACCCTTCTTACCCATGTTGGCTACATGGTTTATGGGGGTTGTGAGTTGTATGAACTCTCCCCTATATCGATGCTCAATACTACTCCTAAAAATATACTTAGCTCATCTATTTTAAAAAAAAAGCATTTCCTCTTCCTCAACTTCGAGATTATTACTCAAAAGGTATCTCTTAAAAGAGATAGTACTCAAAACTCCTCATGAACTCTTTTGGTAATCAGTGTTTCCTCTTTGCTTTAATGTAACAACATTTACTCTGGGGAATACTTAGTTCCCATATATTCATTTAAAAAAAATGAAACTCAACTTTACTCTTCCTCAACTCAAGTACTCGTCTTAAAACAAGTTTTAAAAGATTGTAAAAGACTTCTCAAAATGACTCAAAAGAACTCTCAAGACTTTAATCTTAATTCTAGCTTGAATCAGAATTATGAATTCAAGGGTTATGCTTTGGAAACCAGGACCTCTCAATGATTTAGGAAGGTTCAGATAGTTGATCATAAGAATGGGCGGAGACCCAAATTAAAGAATACAAGCGCAACGCGGGGATGGAATTAAATTTTTGGCCGCGAAAATATTTTTGAGGCGGAGGACTCCGTATCCTCTCCGCGACGCGGAGAGTGGGGGTGAATATCTGGGGACTGAAATTCTAAGCTTCTCCGTGACGCGGACCTAGGTGCAATTATTTTCTTGATCTTTTCCTCTCCTCCCATCAGTCATATCCAAAATCACCAAATCAGCCCAAGTCTGAAAGCCCATAAACAAAATAGGACAAGCACGATAGACATGGGTAACTATGACTGACTCTCCAACTGCGGTAGAAACATGGATAGGGGCATCAAGTATATAACAAATTATATCAAACTCTGAGGCAAATCGCACAGATACATAATAATAAGTAGAACCTGGATGAAATAACATATTAGCCATCCGGTCACAAACAAGAATAGTACATGTGATCACCGCATTAGACGCCTCCACCTCATTCTTTCCCGAAAAAGCATAACACTGAGCCCTATGATCTTGATGAACCACTTCCCTGCCTAGTTACACATTACCTCGGCCTGCATTACTATTTCCTCTACCTTCACGTCCTTGCTGATTACCCCCTCGCCCATCTTATGAATGTCCTCTACCATTATTACCATTCCCCGCGAGTACCACTGCTCTAGACTGCTACTGCGCAGAATCTAACACTCGCGGGTGGGGACAATCTCTTCTCATATGACCAGGTTATCCACAATTGTAAGAAGTACGATCAAAAGATGGTTTGCTGCCCATTGAAGGCGTGTCTCCCTGGCTATCTTGAAAATTATGAGATGGAGTTTCCGAGTAACTACCTGTAGAGGCGGGCATAACAGACTGAATTGGCTTGGCTGCAAGCATTGGCCTTCCGAACCTTTTGGAATAAGTACCTTGAAAGTTACCCGAGTTCTTGGCCCTTTTTGCTCATGCCTTAGCTTAACCATCTCGCCTCACCCCTCCACTTTCTTAACATAGTCTTTCATCTCATTATAGCTTCTCCCTACGGAAGTCATATGAACATATAATATTTGCAACTCAGAATTTAGTCCCCTAATAAATAACCGGATTCTCTCTTCCTCAGTAGTCACCAACTGCGTAGCATATCTAGATAAAGCATGGAACTTGGCCTCATAAGCAGCCACAGTGATACGACCCTGCTCCAAAACTATGAACTCATTCTTTTGGCGATCCCTCAAAGTCCTAGGCACATACTTCTCTAGAAACAAAGCATAAAATTGGGTCCAAGTAAGTGGAGGTAAAGTAGAAGATCTGCATTCCACATAAGCTTTCCACCACTGCTTAGCCTCACCTTGAAGTTGGAAAGACACAAACTCAACCCCATGCTAATGAACAATACCCAATTTATGAAGTCTCTCATATCAATCTAGAATGAACTCATAAGCATCCTCATTCTTAGAACCAAGAGACACATGAGGCTTTAGCTTCAGAAACTTAGTCAACATTTCATGCTCATTAATAGTCATAACAGAACCCAACAAAGGACGGAAGAAAGCATCATTACCTCCAGTCCCGCCCACCTTAGGCGCAATGCTAGCAACATGCGAATTAGTATGAGCTTGAGTTGCTTGAGTAGAAGGAAGAACTCCATGACCAACCAACCCTTTCAAGAATGACATAATTTGTCGAGCTAACACTAGGTCTCTGGGGGGAACATCGGTAGTCTCAACCTGCACCTCTTCCTTTTGTCCCACGTCCTCAACATTCTCAACATTAACATTCTCCTCTTCAATCTTTTCATGATGTGCATGAGGGTTCTCATTCACAGGATCATTCTCAATATGAGCTCTATTTCCAGCGGGCACTACTCTTCCATGGCCTCTACCCCTAGCTCTTTCTCTACTCCTGCCTCGATCGCGACCTCTAGATACAAATTCCTCAGTTGGAGCATTGATGGGAGCAACGGGCCTAACGCCGTTGAATCTAGTATTAACAATCTGCGAACTGAAGAGCGAAGGAGGTTAGATACTAATTTGAATCGACAGATACCAATTAGAATCAAGTCATAGCACGAAATGAGACAAGAGAAAACAGAGAGATTTCCTAAAGTCTTATAGCCTCTTGAAGAAAAGTAAAGGCGTCCCTGTACCGTTCCGCACGACTCTACTAGACTCGTTTTGGTACATCGAGATTAACGAACCTAGACTCTGATACCAACTTTGTCACGACCCAGACCGTCGTGATTGACACCCTCACTAACACTCCAGTGGGAGAACCACTACTACAACCCAAACCAAACAACTAATATAAAAACTAAGGCATTTAAGTTATGGAAGCAAGTTAAATACTAAGGAAAGAAATAGGGAGTTCCCATAAACTCCAACGAAAGTCTAATAAGAACTAAGCAATCCAGAAGAAATAACCTAGAACATGAAAGTCAATGAACCAAAACATCTAACAAAGAACCAAGTCTAAACAAGAAGGGATGCAACCCCAATCTAATGAACTAATTAACTAACTAGAAGATGGTCTAAGTCCGGAAATGGTGGACATAGATGAAAGAGAACCCATGGCAGCCCAGAAGAATTGGCTCACCTTTGAATTTGAACGACGATCATTGATCTCCTAAGCGTGGTCTGTCAGTAGCCGCTTGAAGATGCCTTGTACTCAACAAAAATAAGAGTGAGTGTAGTATCAGTACACAACCACATTGTACTGGTAGGATCACCTGACTATTCCACTAAGTGCAATGTAAGCAAGTCAAGACAACATTATAATCACATGCATATATATCAACATATACAATATTATCAGCATTCACGAACAACGAACAACTTCACATTTTATATCAAATCATTGGTCCTCTCATGGAACCCAAACCCAAACAGTTAGCATACTGGAGCGTGGTACCCGTTCCCAATGTTATGCCAGAACGTGGCAACCGATCCCATATTTATGTCGGAATGTGGCAACCGATCTAAGTTAGTTATGCCGGAACATGGCAACCGATCCTATTCAAACACCACAACCACAATCACAAATATATAATCTCAAGATCATACATTTAAGTCATGATTTCATGGTAATCATCATTCATCTATCTCATTTACAACAAGTGTGATCAACATTGCAACATTCATACATATACAAGTATCATAATGAAGCAAGAACAAACATACATCACACAATCATAGAATCACAAACATCACCTACCTCGAAACAAGCTGAAACCTTAAGAAACTTGATTATTCCCTTTCCAGATTCGTTCTTCTTGTTCTTGGTCTACAAACAATCAATATAATATGGAAATCAATAAACAATCACTAATTAGCCGAATTAGTAACAATTCTATAAACCCTAGATCATACCCATGATCCCAATTATCCAATTTAGGGTTGTTTCCACCATAGAATATATAACAAAACCCCCCTATCAATATTCACCCATTTTACTATGTTCTACAGATCGAAAAACAGATTCGGGGAGTGAAAAGCTTACCTTTAGCCTCAAGAATAGTGAAAAAAGAGTAGGAATCACCTGGGTTTCGTTCCTTAGCTCTAAAAATAGAAAAGTGCCAAATATGGTCGTTTAGGGCTTTATTAACGACCTTAGGTCGCGTCGAGCCCGCCAAGCAGCCCTCATCCCGCTGTAGTGGCCCCTCAAGAGCGGCGAAATCCAGCGTCAAAGAGGCTGCAACGAAACATAGAGCTATTTAAAAAATTCCAAAATCCCCATTTCACAACACACCTCTAACCAACGACGCTCAGAAAAATACCCTTAGAGCTAAGATCAATTCCGAGAGTTCTACTCACCCAAATTCAATTCCATAAAGTCATACGGATTCCTTAACGAGTTATCTAACTACTCATGCAATCAAAATCATAAATTATTCAACCGATTGTTACCAGATTTCCCTACACCTCAAAGACTCCAATTTCGTCCAAATCTGGACTAGGTTGAGAAAAGTCAAATACTACAAAAAAGTTTTCCGGCCCAAAATTTTCCCCCGTTGGTTTTTCTATAACGACGAAAACATGTTATTACAACTTTAGGGGTATAATCCTTCACTCTATAGTATATTCGACCATGCAACTTTTGTCCCACTATATGCCCTACATTCCAGAAGCTCTAGCTAGTCGTAAAAAGAGTACTACTAGCATCCTCTCTCACATCACATCTGCCATATATCAAATATGTCTTTCCAGAAACATCTTATGACTGGAAAGGAAATATCTTGACAAGGATAACTAATAATATGATACTACTGGCTCATAAATTTATCCTTTGGTGGCAAAGAAAGGCGGCAATGAAGCTTGTTAGTTGCAACTTTTTACTAATTACTTGTTTCCTATAACATCAAGTTGGACTAGACGATTGTCTTTTACTACTCCATCTACAATATCTCTGATCTATTAATGTGACATACAACAAACTTCTTAAAGTCATCCAATGGCATTGGGAAGCTAAGATAGTGATTGATGAGGGAGACTTCTTGCATTTTCAAAATTCTAGCCATTTGTTGAATTTTTTCTTCATCAATACCACCTTCCAATAGTATATAACAACCTTCAATTACCATAACTTCTGTATATATGCTTGAAGTTTTTATTTGTTGATATTTAACTCAAAGATGCATATTGAGTTCTTTATCAAAGGAGATCGATCATGTCTTACCATATCTGTCCCAGAAACTGCCACGACCCAGACTGTTGTGATTGGCACCACACTGAACCTCCGGTGAGAGAACCATTACTACAACCCAACTAACTAACTTAACGGAAACTAACACATTTAAAGATACGAAAGCAGGTTTGAATGTCTAAGAAAATAGGGAGTTCCCATAAACTCCGAAAGTTAACAAAAATACTACTAAAACATTTGCAGAAAACAACCCCTAGAAACTGAAAGTCATTGTGCCAAAACTCTGATTAACTGACAAGTCTAAGAAAAGTGGGCACAACCCCGAAAACTAAACCAAACATCCTAAACAATAGTATGAGTCAGAGAGAGTGGACTTAAAACAAGAAAGATTCCATGGCATCCTGAAAGAACTGGCCTACCCTTGAATCCGATCACGCTCAATAATCACCTAGCTGAGGTCTGTCAGTAGCCGCCTGAAGATGCCCTGTACTCAACTAAGAAAGAGAAAGTGTAGTATCGGTACACTACCAAAGTGTACTGGTAGGATCACGCGGCTACTCCCATAATCATAATACACATAAGCGATTACAACATAATAACATGCATATAAAAAATAGAGTTCAGTCATCATTTTAGCGCAACATATAGTCTCCCATTATCAACGACAAGTAGACATAACAATCACAATGGTCCTCTCATGGAATCCACACCCAAACTGTTACTGTGTCAGAACGTGACACCCGATCTAATGCACGTGTCAGAATGTGACACCCGATACAATGTAAGAGTCAAAACGTGACAGCCGATCCAATCATCAGAATCATAATCACACCCATAATGAACAATACTCAAAATAGATAATCAAGTAATAGGTTCATGACATGTATTGTTATGATATAATCATTTCATTAGGTTCGATTTACATTTCCCTATTCACATACACACAAGCGTATAATGTAGTAATCAAACAACATATATCACACAAACAGGAAATCAAACCATCAGCTACCTTGAAACCAAGCTTGAATCCTCCTAAGACATTTGAGCCTTCCCTTTCTAGATTCTTTCCGCATGTTCTTGGTCTATAAACGAATAATTTAATGCAAGGATCAATAATTAAGTACTAATTTACCCGAATTATAACAAACCCAATAACCCAAGACCAACCCATGATTCTAAGGCACATCTAGGGCTTTTTCCCACCATTAAATTCAGGCCAAAACCCTCCCCTAATGATAATTACCCAAGAATCTAAGTTCTACAGATCGAAAAATGGATTAGGGGAGTAAAATCCTTACCTTTAGCACCTAAAGTCGTGGAAAACCATCAAGAAATCATCTTGGGTTCTCCCCTATATCTTAAGAATGAAGTTTGCAGAATAATTACGAAATTGGGGTTTTTCCCCAACTTAAGTCGCGATAGGCCCGCCGTAGCGGGACCAAACCCGCCACAGCGGGACCAAACCCGCCACAGCGGCCCGCCCTGGTGGGATTAATCCTGCCCTAGCAGCTTGCACGGAGGTAGAGAGTCAAAATTTTAGTTCCAATCCCCCAGTTCACAGCACACCTTCAACCCTTGACGTTTAAAAACTACCCTTTCACGCTAAGATCAGTTTTGGGAGTTCTACTAACCCGAATTTGATTATGTAAAGTCGTATGAGTTCCTTAACATCTTAGCTATCTACTCATGTGATCAAATCCATAGTTAGATCCCTCATTCATTACCAGATTTACCTAGATCTCACCTGACTCAGATTTGTAAGCCACTAGCCCTACACAGTCAAGAACATCAAATGGACCAATGTATCAAGGACTAAGCTTGCCCTTCTTACCGAATCTTATCACCCCCTTTATGGGTGACACCTTTAGGAGAACTTGCTTACCAGCCTGAAATGTCATGTCCCTTACCTTACGGTCCGCAGACTTTTTCTGTCGACTTTGGGCTGCTAGAGGTTTAGCTTGTATACTTCTCACATTATCCTAAGCATCTTTCATCAAATCAACCCCCAAAGCTTTCACATCTCCATCCTCAAACCACTTTATGGGTGATCTACATCCCCTTCTATAAAGTGCCTCGAATAGTGCCATGTCAATGCTGGAGTGGTAACTGTTATTATAGGAGAACTCACACAATGATAGAAAGTTATCCCAATACCTTCCAAAGTAAATAACACATGCCCTCAACATGTCCTCTAACACTTGAATAGTTCTCTCTGACTGCCCATCCGTTTGTGGATGGAAAGTTGTACTAAAAGTGAGTTGAGTGCCCAACTCATCATGCAATTTTTCCCAAAACTTAGATGTGAACTGCGTACCACGGTCTGAGATAATAGAAAGGGGCACCCTATGTAGTCTCACTATCTCTTCCAGATAAACATTAGCCAACTGCTAAGCATTATAGTCTACTCGAACAGGAACAAAGTGGGCTGACTTAGTCAATCTGTCAACCACTAACCAAATGGAATCAAACTTCCCCAAGGTCTTGGTAAGACAAACCACAAAATGCATAGCTATCCTCTCCCACTTCCATTCCGGAATAGGCATTCGCTGAAGCTAGACCTTTGGTGCTCATACTTTACCTGCTGACAGTTTTGGCACTTAGCCATAAACTCAACTATGTCTTTCTTCATGCCAGGCCACTAATAAAGTCGCTTAAAATCTTGGTACATCTTGGTCACACCCAGATGAATGAAATACCGCAAACCATGGGATTCTGTCAATGTCTTCTGAATAAAGTCATCCACTCGGGGAACACAAATTCTTCCCATAAAATTGAGTACACCACCCGCATCAAACGTTACATCTTGTGCCTTGCCAGACACTGTCCTCTTTCTAAGCTCATTCAAATTCTCATCCTCAAACTGTTTGGCCTTAATTTCCTTAATAAACATGGTTCTAACCTCAATGCTAGCTAACGCCCCACCTTTTTCTGAGATGCCCAACTACATGAATTTAGACTCCAAGGTTTGAATCTCCTTGGCCAAAAGTCGCTTGGACACACCCAAGCTAGCTAGACTACCCATACTCACCGCCTTTCGACTTAATGGGTATACCACCACGTTAGCCTTACCCAGATGATATTGGATAATGACATCATAGTCCTTAAGTAACTCCATCCACCTTCGTTGTCTCAGATTTCTGTCCTTTTGAGTGAATACATATTGCAGACTACGATGGTCAGTAAACACCTCACACTTGACACCATAAAGGTAATGCCACCAGATCTTAAGGGAAAACACTACCATTGCCAACTCCAAATCATGCGTCGAGTAGTCCCTCTCATACACCTTCAACTGCTACGATGCATAATCTATGAAATTCTTATCTTGCATCAAAACAACACCCAAACCCAAATGTGAAACATCATAATAAACAATGAAATCTTTACCTTCCACCGTTAGTGCCAGAAAAGGGGTTGTGGTCAAGAGAGTCTTGAGCTTTTGAAATTTCTCTTCTTATTTTTCAGTCCATTCGGAAGGCATCTCCTTTTTAGTCAACCTTGTCAAATGCGTGGCAATAGAAGCAAATTTTCTCACAAACCGACGATAGTAGGTAGCGAGCCCCACAAAACTCCTAACTTCAGTCATAGAGTTAGGCTGGACCCAATTCTTAACAACTTCAATATTTTGGGGATCTACCATTACCCCTTCCCTTGATACTACATGCCCCAAAAAGGCAACTGAATCCCACCAGAACTCACACTTGGAAAATTTGGCATACAACTTTTATTTCCAAGGACGCCTAAAATAATGCGAAGATGGTCAGCATGCTCTTCCTTACTCTTTAAATAAACCAAAATGTCATCAATGAAGACAATAACAAAAAAATCCAGAAATGGTTTGAACACACCATTCATCAAACTCATGAAAGTTTCACTTGCATTGGTCAATCCAAACGACATCACTAAAACCTCATAGTTCCCATAGAGGGGCATGAATGCCATTTTGGGTACATCTTCATGCCAAATCTTTAATTGATGGTAACCATACCTTAGATCAATCTTAGAGAAAACTGATGCACCTTGCAATCGGTCAAAAAGATCCTCCATTCGAGGCAACATATACTTATTTCGAATGGTGACCTTATTCAACTGCCGGTAGTCTATGCACATTCTCATACTATCATCATTTTTCTTAGCAAACAAGATAGGAGCACCCCATAGGGACGCACTAGGACGAATGGACCCTTTATCTAGAAGCTCTTAGATTTGAGCCTTAAGCTCTCTCAATTCCATCGGAGCCATGCGATACAGAGGGATGGAAATGGGGTGAGTGCCCGGTTCTAAGTTAATGCAGAAATCTATATCTCTATTCGGAGGTATACCAAACAAATCGGTAGGAAATACTTCCTTAAATTCAGACACTACATAAATAGACTCAATAGAGGGAGAATCAACCTCAACATCTCGAATATGAGCCAAATATGTCAAAATCCTTGCCCCACCAGTTTCCTAGCCCAAATGAAGGATATTAACTTAGCTAGCTCAGGCTTGTACACCCCTTCCCACTCCAACTTTTCCCTACCCGAGACCTATAGTGTCACATACTTAGCATTAAAATTAAGCACAACATAATAGGGGGACAACCAAGTCATGCCTAAGATTATATCAAAGTCATTCATATCCAAAATAACCAGATCAACCCAAGTATTAAAACCTATAAACAAGATAGGACAAGCACGATACACATGGGTGACTATAAATGACTCTCCAAATAGGGTAGAAACATGGACGAGGGCATCAAGTACATCACAAACCATATCAAATCCCAAGGCAAACTGAACTGACACATAGGAATAAGTAGAACCCGGATCAAACAAAATAGTAGCCATCCGGTCACAGACAAGAATAGTACATGTAATCACTGCATTAGACACCACAACCTCAGCCTTTCTCGGAAAGGCATAACACTGAGCCTTGTCATCATGATGGGTGACCTCCTTGCCTGGTTGAACTGATTATCTACTTGCATTACCATTTTCCCGGCCTCTGCCTCGTTGATTTTCTCCTTGCCTACCTTGTAGACGTCATCTACCATTATTACCACTAACCGCTGGTACCACTTTTCTAGTCTGCTGCTACGTGAGGTCAGACATGCGCGGATGGGGACAATCTCTCCTCATATGCGCAGATTCCTCATAATTATAACAAGTGCGGTCAAAAGATGGCTTGCTGCCCGCCGAAGGTGTGACTCCTTGGCTATCCTGAATAAAATTTTACGGTGAAGTTCCCGAGTAACTTCCTATAGAGGCGGGTAAGGCTGACTGAATTGTCCAGGATGCAAGTGTCGGCCTACCTGAACCTCTGTAAGAACCATGAAAGTTACATGTGCTCTTGGGCTTCTTAGCCAAGGCCTTGGCCTGCCCATCACGTTGAACTCCTTCCACTTTCTTCACAAAGTCGGTCACTTCATTAAAACTTTTACCTGCGGAGGTTATGTGAATAGACAATACCTATAGTTCGGGGTTTAATCCCTTGACGAATAGATGAATTCTCTCCTCTTTTAAAGTTACCAACTAAGTAGCATATCTAGACAAGGCATGGAACTTTACCTTATAAGCAACTACAATTATACCACCCTTCTCCAAAGCCATAAACTCATCCTTCTTATGATCCCTCAAAGTCCAGGGCACATACATTTCCAGAAATAAAGCATGGAACTGCGTCCAAGTGAGTGGGGAAAATCTGATGATCCGTATTCTACATAGGCCCTCCACCACTGCTTAGCCTCACCTTGAAGCTGAAAGGTCACAAACTCTACTCCATGCTGATGTACAATACCCAACTTATGCAGCTTCTCATAACAATCCAAAATGAACTCATAGGCTTCCTCACTCTCAGAACCATAGAACAAACGCGACTTCAACTTCAGAAACTTTGTCAGCATCACATGCTCATTACCAGTCATCATGGGACTCAACAAAGGATGGAAGAAGTCATTAGTGCCTAATGCTCCATCAACCCTAGGGATAGTAGCAGTAACGGAGCGATTGATCGGAGGTTGATCAGCTTGCACTGTGGGAAGGATTCCAGGGCTGACCAACTCCTTCAGAAAAGACATGATCTATTGGGCTAACGCTGGATCTAAGGGAGGATCGCTGGTATTCCTAGACAGTGCATCCTCTTCCTATACAACATCCCTCTCGTTCGAAATCTCCACATTATCTTCTACCTCTTCTTGAGGTTCGGGAATGGCCTCTTCCATCGGAACATTCTTAGTTCTGGCTCGACCCCTGGTGGGTGCCACTCTTCCTCTGCCCTTGCCCCTTGCTCTTCCCCTACCCCTACCTCGACCATAGGCTCTAGCTGCGGACTCATCTGCTGGATCATTGGTGGGGGTAACGGCCCTGACACCGTTGAATCGTGTGATAACCATCTGCGGACAGAAGAGTGAAGGATATTAGATATCAATTAGGATCACCAGATACCAATTGGGATCAAGTCATAGCACGAAAGGAGACAGGAAAAGACAGAAATTTCCTAAAGTCATGTAGCCTCTTGAAGAAAAGTACAGACGTCTCTGTACCATTCCGCAAGACTTTACTAGACTCGTTTTGGTACAATGATATCAACAAACCTAGGGCTCTGATACCACCTTTGTCACAACCCAGACCATCGTGATTGACACCCACACTAACCCTCTGGTGGGGTAATCATTACTACAACCCAACTAAGTAACATAACGGAAACTTGAACATTTGAAGATACGAAATTAGGTTTAAATGTCTAAGAAAATAGAGAGTTCCCATAAACTCCGAAAGTTAACAAAACAACTACTAAAATATTTGCGGAAAACATCCCGTAGAAACTGAAAGTCATTGTACCAAAACTCTGATTAACTAACAAGTCTAAGAAAAATGGGTGCAGCCCCGAAAACTAAACCAAACATCCTAAACAATAGTCTGAGTCTGAAAGAGTGGACTTAAAACAAGAAAGAGTCGCCTGAAAAAACTAGCTCACCCTTGAATCTGGTCACGCTCAATAATCACCTAGTTGAGGTCTGTCAGTAGCTGCCTGAAGATATCATGTACTCAACAAAGAAAGAGAATGTACAGTATCAGTACACAACCATAGTGTACTGGTAGGATCACGCAGTCACTCCCATAAGCACAATACACGCAAACAATTACAACATAATAACATGCATATACATAATACAGTTTAATCATCATCTTAGAGCAACATACAGTCTCCCATTATCAACGACAAGTAGACATAACATAACAATCACAATGGTCCTCTCATGGAACCCACACCCAAACTGTTAGTGTGTCGGAACATGACACCCAATCCAATGAATGTGTTAGAACGTGACACCCGATCTAATATATATGTCGAAATGTGACACCCGATTCAATGTATATGTCGGAACGTGATACTTGATCCAATCAGCACAACCACAATCACAATCATACCTATAATGAAAAATAATCAAATCACACAATCAAGTAATATGTTCATGGCATGTATTGTTCTCACATAATCATTTTATTAGGTTCGATTTACATTTCCTATTCACATACACGCATGCATACAATGTAGCAATCAACCGACATAAACCACCCAAATAGGAAATTAAACCATTACCTACCTAAAAACCAAACTTGAATCCTACTAAGACACTTGAGCCTTCCCTTTTCGGATTCTTTCCGCTTGTTCTTGGTCTACAAACGAATAATTTAATACAAGAACCAATTATTAAGGTCTAATTTACCTGGATTATTACAAACCCAATAACCCAAGACCAACCCATGATCCTAAGGTGCAGGTAGGGCTTTTTCCCACCATAAAATTTAGGCCAAAACCCTCCCCCAACGATAATTACCCAAGAATCTAAGTTTTACGGATCAAAAAATGGATTAGGGGAGTAAAATCCTTACCTTTAGCACCAAAAGTTATGGAAAATGGTCAAGATTTTATCCTGGGTCATCTCCAAGCTCTTAAGAATGAAGTTTGATGAAAAATAACGAAATTGGGGTTTTTCCTCGACTTAAGTCGCAAGTGGCCCACCATAGAGGGACCCGCCCCGCCTTGGTGGCTTGCATGAAATTAGAGAGTCAGAATTTTAGTTAGAAACCCCCATTTCATAACATACCTTCAACCCTTGACTTTCAAAAACTACTCTTTCATGCTAACATCAATTTCAGGAGTTCTACTCGCCCGAATTCGATTTCGTAAACGTAACAACCCAAAAATCTATAAGCTAAACTAGAGCCTCATCATGTGAGTTGGTATAACCTCTAGTTGGTGTCTAGGCTGAATTAGAGATAATGTGGGTGTTTATGTAACTTAAAGAGATGTCTTAGACCAAACTAAAGCTAAAATAAGGGAGATAAACATCTAGGGTTAAGTTGGGAACCTAAACTATCAAGGATGGGTGAAGGAGAACTTGTTCTCTCTTTGGATAGGTTGGTGATGGGCAGAATGGTCGCCCAAGTGCTTTGGCGATGCGCTAAAGTGCACTTGGGTCGCCTAGTGGGCTGTCCCACTTAGCCTAAGCGTTGGAGAAATGGGCGAGCTAGGTCGAGGGTCCTCCAATGGGTGGGAGATCCGCCCATCAGACCCCTCCCTTCGCCTAGTGAGCTGCCCATTTTTGGAGCTCACTGGAAATTTGGGCGAGCCAAGGGTCCACTTAGCGAGTCGCCTAGTGCCCTTGTCGAGCCAAGATGGTCCAATGGGCGAGCTCTAGCATGAAGACCATAAATTTTATGTTTTAAGTAGGGGACTTTAAGTAATCTTTCAAAAACTTGAACCAACACTTTCCCACTCTTTTCCTAACAAGTATATATGCATTTTAAGGTCAAATTCCTCCGATTTTTAGTTACTTCAACTTAATAAAAGAAGAAACCTAAGAACACCAAAATATTCTCTCTCTAAACTCCATTGAAGAACAAAGAAGAACTCAAGCTAGGGGATTTAAGAACAAGTATTTCTTCTCCAAATTCGTGAGGATCTTAACCTAAGGTATGGATTCTAGGGTTTGTGTATGTTGATGTTGACCCTATATGACTAGGTGAACTACTTGGATAATAATGATCCTATATCTAATGTTGTGGTATTGATGCAAGGTTCTTCTTCGCTATACCCTATACACTTGATATTGTGTGAAGCATGTATGTATATATGCTTATGGGAAGCTTGTGGTGTTGGTTGAAAGGACCTTCTCATGATCACACTATTATTGCAATGTGAAAGGTTTACTCACATGCTAATGTTTCTAAAGGTGAAAGAAGTTTTCTCACTTAAAGAAACCTATGAGCTAATATGATGATATGTTAACATGAGTAGCTAATACACTCTCTTGTGACTAACGAACCTAAGTAAAGGCAAATGTTGACTTTTAAAGGGAATAATGCTTAGCATTAAGAGGACATGAAAGTTAGATGGGGGCTTTTACGTCTAGCAAGTCCGGCTTCCCAATGCACGATATCTCATGAGATGGAAGCCTTCTACGTCTAGCAAGTCCGGGTTTCTAGTAGCAATCTCGTTGTCCCATAACTATGTGCCCACATAGTTCTTAGCTAGTGGATCCACTTAAATAGTTAGAATGTACGCTCTACCTTAGGCAAGTAGAACACATCTTTTCGGTGTGGAGGTAGAATACCGGATTCCATGTAGCTCACATGGTCTATGTCGGTTAATTCAATCTTTCCCTAAATGATACATTTTAAGGGGTACTACTTAGTGTGAGTGGGGTATGGGACATCACTTATACATTGCACAAGTAGACTCTAAGAGGGGTTTTGGTAAGGTTCTCTTATATTGTGATGACTTATGAATAATGCATGGAAGGTAAGAATGGATGTTATGAACATTAATGTCTTCACTTTTATGTATATTGATGGTAACCTAAATGTGATACTTGGCATTTGGTAGGGTTATGGGATCTTGCCTTTGCATTGCACTAGTGTGGCTTTGGGTTGCTCATATGTTGAATTGGCTTATTTTTCTTTATAAATGTGTATAATGGTTTTTAGACTTGATAAATGAATGATTTTAACTAAATGTCCCTTTTATGCATATTTTAAGGAATTTTGTGCATGGTATCCATACTTAGTACAATTCATTGTGCTAACCCATATTTTCTACTTTACTATGAGTGTAGATTCTGGTCGTTGATACTTACTACTTTCGTCAAGGTGAAGATTGGGTTTACTATTCCCCCAGCTTGGTGAGTCCTTAAGTTCGAGGACGAGATGCTATTGATTTTAGTTCTTAGTTTCCTTCTATATTCTAGACTATGTTGTATCACCCATTGTTGGGAACTTTATTGATGTAAAGGGCTTTGTCCCTATTTGTACTCTTATTTTTAGATGGTGATTGAGATAAGTCTAATTTCCTATTTTCCTTATATGAAGAAGTTGACTTCTATTGTAAATGTTTTAAATTTTCCCGTATTTATCTATGTCTTTATGCGATTATGAATTCTAAGTCTTTTATAAGACCCCTTCGGGGTCAAGTACGCCGTATTATGACTTGGGGGTGCTCTCGGGTCGTGAAAAATTTGGTATCAGAGCATAAGGATAGAGAATGATTTTAGGATAATGTCTCATGAACCACGTCTAGTAGAGTCTTGTTCATAATTGTGAAGCGCGCCACACTTATGAATGAGAGGCTATAAGATGTTTAGGAACTTTTCACTTCTTTGATTACTTATTAGTCGTGCCTTAGAGTTTCTACTCTATGAAGTCCTTTTCCTATTCCTTTTCTTGTGCATATAGGAATATGAATACAAGAAGAGCGGCCACAAGAAGAGTGAAAGAAAAGGTTTCTAATGATAAGAGAGTTCATCCCCAAAGTCCTCAAGGGGTTCAAGTTCCTCAAGCTCCTAATGAGGAGGGGGCCATGACCAATGTGGAGATAAGGACGACTCTCCAAACCTTAACTTATGCTCTAACGGCTTAAGTCACTAGAGATGCTAGGGGTCAAGTGAACCCTTATGCAAGTACTACCGCTTCTAGGATAAAGGATTTCACAAGAATGAATCCCCCTACATTCTAAGGTTCCAAAGTGGATGAAGATCCACAAGGGTTTATTGTGGAGGTGTTTTAGGTGATTGAAGAAATGGGAGTGTCTCCAAGAGAGAAGGCGGAACTAGCCACCTACCAACTCAAGGACGTGGCTCAAGTGTGGCTTGAGCAATGAAAGAAAGAGAGGTCCATTAGAGCGGGCCTGGTTGATTGGGGAGTGTTCAAGGCTGCCTTTCTTGATAGGTTTTTTCCCCCTAGAGCTAAAGGAGAGGAAGATGCAAGAATTCATCAACCTCTGCCAAGGAGGTATGAGTGTGAAGGAATATAGCCTCAAGTTCATGCAATTGTCTAAATATGCCCCAACCTTGGTGGCGGACTCTAGGGCTAAAATGAACAAATTTGTTTTGGGGATATCCGATCTTGTGGTGAATGAATGTAGGTCGATGATGCTTATTCCAACCGTGAATATGTCATGTCTTATGGTTCATGCTGAGCAAATTGAGGAACAAAAGCTCAAGCAAGTGGGTAGAGAAGTGAAAAGGGCAAGATTTGATGATGGTTATTCGTCTAAGGGTTGATTTGAGGATCAAGGCACACCAAGGTTTAGGAAGAGGTTTTCTAATCAAGGCACTTCTAGCACTCCTAAGGTCAACAAAGAGAGAGTGCCTACTCCAAAGCCATAAAGTGGTAGTGGAGGTGGTTCTTATGTTGATAAACCTAATTGTGCAAAGTGTGGAAAAAAGCATGGGTGTAAGTGTCTTGTGCGTACAAATGTGTGTTTTAATTGTGGAAAAAGTAGGCACATGAAGAGGGATTGTCCTATGCTAAAATTTCAAGGGAGAGAGGGTAAGCAAGTCCCTCCTAGTGGCTCCAACTCCGATGCTCCCAAGAAAAATTACTTTATGCTCTCCAATCTAGAAGTGATCAAGAGGGCTCTCCAGACGTTGTCACCGGTATGTTACAAGTATTTTCCATTAATGTTTATATATTGTTAGACCCCGGTTCCACTTTATCTTTTGTTACCCCTTTAGTGGCTATGAAATTTGATGTACTCCACGTAAAGTTAGAGGAACCTTTTTCGGTTTCTACTCCCATAAGAGACTCGGTTGTTGCTAGAAAGGTTTATTGGAATTGTCCTATTTCCTTGTCTAATAGAGTCACTTTGGTTGATTTATTAGCATTAGATATGTTGAACTTTGATGTCATATTGGGGATGGATTGGTTTCATGCTTGATTTGCTTCCATTGATTGTAGAACTCGGGTAGTAAGGTTTCAATTTTTGAATGAACCTATGTTAGAATGGAAGGGAGGAAACTTTATTCCTAGAGGCCGTTTTGTCTCATAGTTGAAAGCTATAAGAATGATTTCTAAGGGGCGTATCTATCACATTGTGAGGGTCAAAGACATTGAGTCTGAGACTCCTCCTTTAGAGTCGGTCCCCGTAGTAAGGGAATTTTTGGAAGTTTTTCCTGATGACTTACACGGATTCCCTCTCGAATGGGAAATAGACTTCGGCATTGATCTTTTGCCGGATACACAACCCATATCAATTCCCCTTTACCGGATGGCTCCGACCTAATTGAAGGAACAACTCAAGGATTTGCCAGATAAGAGTTTTATTCAACCAAGCATATCTCCATAGGGTGCCCCGGTATTGTTTGTGAAAAAGAAAGATGGATCACTTAGGATGTGTATAGACTGCCGCCAATTGAACAAGATCACTATAAAAAATATGTATCCTCTTCCTAGAATTGAAGATTTGTTTGACCAACTCCAAGGGACGAGTTACTTTTCGAAGATTGACTTAAGGTTGGGTTACCACCAACTTTGGATGAGAGAGGTTGACATTCCTAAAATGGCCTTCCGTACAAGATATGGTCACTATGAATTCTTAGTTATGTCTTCTGGTCTAACAAATGCCTCGGCGGTGTTGATGGATCTTATGAATATGGTATTTAGGCAATATCTTGATTTGTTTGTGATCGTCTTTATTGATGATATTTTGATCTATTCAAAGAGTGAGGGTGATCATATGAAGCATTTGAGGTTAGTGTTGCAAGTCCTTAAGGAAAACCAACTTTATGCTAAATTTAGCAAGTGCAAGTTTTGGCTAAGGTCAGTTGCTTTCTTGGGTCACATTGTGTCAAGTGTGGGTATAGAGGTTGATCCAAAGAAAATGGATGCAGTGAAAAGTTGGACTAGATCCCTAAGTCTCACTGATATTCGAAGATTTTTGGGATTGGCTGGGTATTATAGAAGATTTGTAGAGGGCTTCTCATCTATTTCTTCTCCATTAACGGCCTTGACCCAAAATAAGTCCAAATTTGAGTGGACAGAGGCTTGTGAAAAGAGCTTCCAAGAGTTGAAGGATAGACTCACCTCCGCTCCGGTATTGACCTTACCGGAAGGTACCGACGGATTCGTTGTATATTGTGATGCTTCTAGGATATGGTTGGGGTGTGTTCTCATGCAACACGGTAAAGTAATTGCATATGCTTCAAGGCAACTTAAGACGCATGAAAAGAATTACCCGACGCATGATTTCGAACTAGCAGTGGTGGTTTTTGCCTTGAAAATATGGAGACACTATCTCTATGGGTTGCATGTAGACGTGTTTACAAACTACAAGAGTTTTCAATATGTGTTTAGCCAAAAAAAACTTGAATCTCCAACAAAGAAAGTGGTTAGAGCTTTTAAAGAACTATGATATGAGTGTCCTTTACCACCCCGGCAAAGCTAATAGTTACGGATGCCTTGAGTAGATTGCCCATGGGTAGTGTGGCTCATGTAAAAGATGAGAAGAAGGAATTGGTTCGTGATGTGCATATGTTGGCCCGGTTAGGTATCCAACTAGTAAATTCTATCAAGGGTAGAGTTATGGTTCATCATAGTTACGAATAGTCCTTTGTAGTTGATGTGAAGTCTAAACAACACCTTGATCCTATTTTGATGGAGTTGAAAGAATCGGTTCTCAAAAAGTCTATTCAGGCTTTCTCCCAAGGGGGGGATGGTGTGCTTAGGTACCAAGGTATATTGTGTGTTCTGGATGTGGATGGCTTAAGGGAGCAAATCTTAGAAGAGGCTCACGGTTCGCGATATTTTATTCATCCGGGAGCCACCAAGATGTACTGTGATCTACGGGAAGTCTATTGGTGGAATGGCTTGAAAAAGGATATAGCGGGTTTCGTAGCCAAATGTCCGAATTGTCAACAAGTCAAGGCCGAACACCAAAAGCCGGGAGGTTTGTCCCAATATATAGAAATCACCACTTAGAAGTGGGAGGATGTAAATATGGACTTTGTGGTGGGGTTGCCTCGCACTCGAAGGCAACATGATTCTATTTGGGTCATTGTTGATAGGATGACAAAATCAGCCCACTTCATCCCGGTTAAGACTTCATTTTCAGTGGAAGACTATGCCAAGTTGTACATTAGTGAAATTGTAAAGTTGCATGGGGTCCCCTTGTCTATCATATCGGATAGGGGTACTAAATTTACCTCACACTTTTGGAAAGCATTTCAAAAGGGGGTTGGTACCAATGTTAAACTTAGTACCACTTTTCACCCTCAAAAGGATGGCCAAGCGGAAAGGACCATTCAAACCTTGGAGGACATGTTGAGAGTGTGTGTGATTGATTTCAAAGGTAGTTGGGATGACCATCTCCCTTTGATTGAATTTGCCTACAACAATAGTTACCACTCTAGCATTGCCATGGCTCCGTTTGAAGCACTATATGGGAGAAGATGTAGATCTACGGTTAGGGGCTTTAAGGTAGTTGATTTTGCTCTAATTGGTCCCGAACTAGTCTATGATACCATTGAAAAAGTTTGACTTATTAGAAATAGGTTAAAGACGGCCCATAGTCGGCAAAAGTCTTATGACGATAATAGGAGGAGGGACCTAGAGTTTGAAATTGGTGATTGGGTCTACTTGAAGATTTCACCTATGAAAGGTGTTATGAGATTTGGCAAGAAAGGGAAATTAAGTCCCCGAAGTTTGAGACCATACCAAATCTTGAAACGTGTTGGGAAAGTGGCATATGAGTTAGACTTACCCAATGAATTGGCTCCGGTTCACCCGGTGTTTCATCTCTCCATGCTTAAGAAGTGCATTGGTGATCCGGTATCCATCCTTCCTTTAGAGGGTTTAGGAGTCGATGAAAGCCTTTCTTATGAAGAAGTTCCGGTAGAGATTTCGGACCGACAAGTTAAGAGGTTGAGAAACAAGAAAGTAGCTTCGGTTAAGGTTTTATGGAGGAATCACTTAGTTGAGGGTGCTACATGGGAGGCCGAGGCAGATATGATGTCCCGTTATCCTCATTTATTTCCTTCTGCTCCTATCCATACTTGAGGTAAGTAATTTCCTCTTGAGTTTTTGTGTTTGGGGAGTCATATGTATTGTATGAGTTTTTCATGATTTTTCCTTGTATTTGACATGTTCTAGATTAAAGTCATGTTAGGTGTAAAATGAACTTTCATGAATTATATGTTCTCATGTTGAATTGCATTTGAGTATGATGTTGGCATATGTGACCTCATGATATGAGTTGATGAACATGTTTAGTTAAGATGTGATGAAGTAGCATGTTAGCTTAATGTTGTTATGTTGAGCTTGCTTGTGTTGGAGAAGGTAATTCCTCCCACGTTTGTATGAAATGAAAATTTTTGGTGCATAATGAGATTATGGATGTAGTACCCACTTTTTGTGTTGCATTTAGCTAATGATGTGGAGTTGATGATTTCCTACTATAATTTGTACATTGTTATAGATATGTCTTGTATGATGGGCTGCTAGTCTTGAGTCTTTAGTCCCTTAATATGTTTAAAGTGTCATTCGAGGGCGAATGTTCCAAAGGGGGGGGGGGGATATTGTAACAACCTGGAAAATCTATAGGCTAAACTAGTGCCTCATCGTGTGAGTTAGCATAACCTCTAGTTGGTGTCTAGGCTGAATTAGAGATAATGTGGGTGTTTATGTAACTTAGACCAAACTAAAGCTGAAATAAGGGAGGTAAACATCTAGGGTGAAGTTCGGAACCTAAACTATCAAGGATGGATGAAGGAGAACTTGTTCTCTCTTTGGATAGGTTGGCGATGGGCAACATGGTCACCCAAGTTCTTTGGCGATGCGCCAAAGTGCACTTGGGTTGCCTAGTGGGCTGTCCCACTTATCCTAAGCGTTGGAGAAATGGGCGAGCTAGGTCGAGGTCGCCCAATGGGAGGGCGATCCGCCCATCAGACCCCTCCCTTCGCCTAGTGAGCTGCCCATTTTTGGAGCTCACTGGAAATTTGGGCGAGCCAAGGGTCCAATGGCCGAGCTCCAACGTGAAGACCATAATTTTTAAGTTTAAAGTAGGGGTCTTTAAGTAATCTTTCCAAAACACGAACCAACACTTTCCCACTCTTTTCCTAACAAGTATATATACTTTTTAAGGTCAAATTCCTCCTATTTTTAGTTACTCCCACTTAATAAAAGAAGAAACCCAAGAACACCAAAAATATTCTCTCTCTAAATTCCATTGAAGAACAAAGAAGAACTCAAGCTAGGGGATTCAAGGACAAGTCTTTCTTCTCAAAATTCGTGAGGATCTCAACCTAAGGTGTGTATTCTCTTCATTCTTTGGTAGATATCCCCCAAGAAGTCCCTTCAAAGTGTGTTTTTAAGACTTCCAAAATCTAGGGTTTTACTCTAAACATGAGTCTTCTTCAAAAATGATTTCTATTGTTCAATTGTGATTTACTATGATTAATTATGATGGTTTATGATTAGGTTGTTGTGGAATTGATAGTTTTTGATGAAATTCTCTTATGGACCCATGGTTTCCTTTCCCTTCTTAAATTGTGAACCAAGATATGACTTGATTGGCTATGGAAGTTGGTAATTGATTATGTTATGCTTAATTGATGATCGTATCATAAATTCTCTATATCTATTGTGGTAATTCTATAATGTTACGGTTTATGTTTGTCCATGGCCAAAAAGGGCAATTGGCTAGGGTTTGTGTATGTTGATGTTGACCCTATATGACTAGGTGAACTACTTGGATAATAATGATCCTATATCTAATGTTGTGGTATTGATGCAAGGTTCTTCTTCCTTATACCCTATACACTTGATATTGTATGAAACATGTATGTATGTATGTATGTTTATGGTAAGCTTGTGGAGTTGCTTGAAAGGACCTTCTCATGATCACACTACTATTGCAATGTGAAAGGTTTACTCACATGCTAATGTTTATAAAGGTGAAAGGAGTTTTCTCACTTAAAGAAACCTATGAGCTAATAAGATGATATGTTAACATGAGTAGCTAATACACTCTCTTGTGACTAATGAACCAAAGTAAAGGCAAATGGTGACTTTTAAAGGGAATAATGCTTAGCACCGAGAGGACATAAAAGTGAGATGGGGGCTTTTACGTCTATCAAGTCCGGCTTCCCATTGCACGATATATCATGAGATGGAAACCTTCTACGTCTAGCAAGTCCGAGTTTCTAGTAGCAATATCCTTGTCCCATAAATATGTGCCCATATAGGCCTTAGCTAGTGGATCCACCTAAATAGCTAGAATGTACGTTCTAACTTAGGCAAGTATAACACCTCTTTTCGGTGTGGGGGTAGAACACTGGATTCCATATAGCTCACATGGTATATGTCGGTTAATGCAATCTTTCCCTAAATGATAATGAATGAACTATGGTAAGAACATGGACTTTAACTAGGACTTCTTAAGGGGTACTACTTACTGTGAGTGGGGGTATGAGACTTCACTTATACATTGCACAAGTAGACTCTAAGAGGGTTTTGGTAAGGTTTTCTTATATTGTGATGACTTATGAATAATGCATGGAAGGTATGAATGGATGTTATGAACATGAATGTCTTCACTTTTATGTATATTGATGGTAACCTAAATGTGATACTTGGCATTTGGTAGGGTTATGGGATCTTGCCTTTGCATTGCACTAGTGTGGCTTTGGGTTGCTCATATGTTGAATTGGCTTATGTTTCTTTATGAATGTGTATAATGGCTTTTAAACTTGATAAATGCATGATTTCAACTAAAAGTCCCTTTTATGCATGTTTTAAGGATTTTTGTGCATGGTATCCATACTTAGTACAATTCATTGTCCTAACCCATATTTTCTACTTTACTGTGAGTGTAGATTCTGGTCGTTGATACTTACTACTTTCTTCAAGGTGAAGCTTGGGTCGACTATTCCCCCGTCTTGGTGAGTCCTCAAGTTCGAGGATGAGATGCTATTGATTTTAGTTCTCAGTTTCCTTCTATATTCTAAACTATGTTGTATCACCCATTGTTGGGAACTTTATTGATGTAAAGGGCTTTGTCCCTATTTGTACTCTTATGCTTAGATGGTGATCGAGACAAGTCTAGTTTCCTATTTTCCCTTTATGAAGAAGTTGACTTATATAGTAAAGGTTTTAAATTTTCCTGTATTTTTCTATATTTTTATGTAATGATAAATGCTAAGGGCTTGTATAAGACCCCTTCGGGGTCAAGTATGCCGTGTTATGACTAGGGGGTACTCTCGGGTCGTGACAGTAAAGTTGTACGGGTTCCTTAACGTCTTAGCTATCTACTTATATGATCAAATCCATAATTATATCCCCCATTCATTACCATATTTCCCTAGACCTCACCTGACTCAGATTTCGTCCAAATCTGGACTAGGCTACAATTTTCAAGTCACTACTCAGAAGTTTTTTGGCCCCAATTCTTTCACCATTGGCTTTTCTATAACAACGAAAACATGTCGTTACAGAAATAAAAAAGAATATATATATTGCTTTTGCCAATAGTATGATGTCTTGCACTTGGTATAATTACTAGAAAACATGGAATTAACAAGTTCAATATGACTTGTACTTTTCAACTAGTTCACTATTGCAGCAAGTTATTAGTAATAGTACTTGTTGCTACTGACTAGAATCTCTACATAATATTTTTCTAAATATAATACATTGTTGGTATTAGTTTTTACTCTACATATCAAATATTTCTTATCAAATTAATATGAATTTGGGAACTTTTTTCTTGGCCCGCAAGATACACGTACAATGCACAAGATGTATATATGAAGCACGAGATGCACATATGACACACGAGATGCACGTACGATGCACAGGATGCACGTGTTGCACTGATTCTACCTTGATTCCAATAAGTGGCTGCAAGGGTCTTATTAATGGTAAATTACTTTAATCAATAACAATACTAGTATATGTGAGATAATGAGAGATACATGCACTGTGAAGATATTGTTCTAACCAAGAGAATATATGAAAAGCATTTCCTTATATTAGTTTAAATTCTATAAAAATAACATATAGAATTTAATAAGAGAAAAAAAAATCAGTAATGCATATTTACATTATTTCTAGCTCTATCTAATTTTTAGAAAGGATGTACCTCGTATATAAGACTCCAGATCAATTATTTGCATGATGCAATGTGTTAATTGATACCCTAAGTAAAAATACGTTTTAGTTAATTCATGAATATTAATCTTTCAAATTCTGTAACAACTGCTATATTTAGATATCTTTGATAAAAGTTTGCATTGACAACACATATTAACTAGGTTTCCTCATCTTTCAAGCCGTAGCGATTTTCAATTTATTATTAAAAAGCTCAATGCTATCATTGGGGGATGTGGCCAAAATAATTTAGGAAAATTGGTGAGAACTTATCTCTCAATAGTGGCCTCTGGAAGCCGACTTTGTGATCGGCACAACCTATCACTGCTCGCTTCATTTGTCATCTCTGTGCCTCTAACAACATCCCTGTAAAACAAATGACGAGAGTTAGGTAGCAAGATCCTATTCTGCTGATTTTATTTTAAAAGGTTGAAGAGAATTACTGAATGTTGATTTTATTCAGTTTGTTCATATGTATATTGAAGGTAACATCGTGGCTGGTTCTTTAGTACCAATTAAGGCATATTGTAGCATGTTTTTGGATTAGAACAAATAAATTAAGGTCAATTCATAGTTTATTATTCTTTCTTCTTTCATCCCTACAATCGACGAACTTTGTAATTACATTGTTTATTTATTCAAAGGAAAAACCTTATTTTGTTAAGGTCCATAACAACATCTACACTTCATTGATAACTTGTAAAAAGTCTAATACTTCAGTCTAGGAAGAGTTACTTTTTTTTTATATCAGTTTATGAATTACTAGTTAATTCAACTTGGTGAGAACTATAATATACCTCTGACATTGCATTTCTAGAGCACCGCTATTTGACGTGTCTGAATCTAGTGGAATGATGTCACTGGCTTCAAGAAGTATTTCCTTTTTAAACGTTTTTATATGACAATAAGTTCACCCTTATTAAAAAAATGTAAAGAAAAATAAAATAGTACAATAATTTTCTCAACTTACCTCCTTTGCCGGTCTCGGCATATCAAAGGTCTATGTGACAGAAATATCTGGAACACCATTTATGTAACATTGATGATAAGAGTTTAATTCAAGAAAACTTAGAGGACAATCACATATGTAAAATCAATATTACTCAAACTATATATAGATATATATATATATATATCACAAACTCAAGAACTTGATTTTTGACCTTTTTTCTTTTGAAAATCTGAAACCAAATGAAGAAGTTTTTTATTTGTTGATATTTTACTCGTAGCTACGTACTAAGGTCTTTATCAAAGATGACCGATCAAGTATTTTTATTTTTCTTTGACTAATAGTTTGACGTCTTGCATTTAGTATAATTACTAAAAACATGGATTTAACTAGTTTAGTATAAGTTGTAATTTTTAGCTAGATCACGATTGCAGCAAGCTATTAATAATAATACTTGTTACAACTTATTACAATCTCCACATAATATTTTTCTAAATATCATACATTGTTAGTGTAGTTTTTGCTCTATATGATTTCATCAAAATAATATGAATTTGGGAACTTTCCTCTTGGCCCAAAAGATACATGTAATGCACACGAGATGCACATATGATACACGATGTGCACGTATGACGCACGAGATGCACTTTTTTCTCTACTTCTACCTTGATTCCAAAAACTGATCGCGAGAGTCCTTGTTTATAATTTGAATACAGAAAGTTCCTACATCGCCACAACATATGCCATTCCCTTAGTAGGATTCTATTGATTGTTAAATGGACATTGTGATTGGACCAGAGAAAAATAAAAAAAGAAGAAAATTTTGGAGTTTATGGTCTGAAATAAGTCAAGTGAAAAAGCAACGATGTAAGTTGGACCATAGAGTCATTAGACGGTTAACTTGATCTAGATCCACTTCGAATTACCTAACAACTCCAATCTCTCATATGGGTTACATTTTTCTTGGAAGGAAGAGTGTGTAAAAGCATCATATAACAAGTTGGGATTCTTGAATGTGTATCCAACTATTTTCTCTGATTCCTCCATTAACCTCCTCTATTGTTTGTGATCATCATCACGTGTCAATTGATTTGTATTGTTTTCTTCAGTTAAATGAAGATTTTGTGATAATGAAATATTTAGAGAACCAAAATTTTCTTCTACTTTGTTTACTTCCATGACTATTATATTTGAACAAGTAATAAGAAAATTTAAAGAAGGTTTTTATAGAGTGGGTTGATATAGAATAATGACAATAGGAATGTTGATTTTTAAAATGAGTGAAAGGAAAATGAAGAGTTGTGACTTTTGTGGAGAGTTGTGATTATTTTGAAAAGTTGCGACTTTTCTGAAAGGTGGTGACTTTTGTGGAGAGTTGTGACTTTTCTTAAGAGTTGCGATTTTTCCAAAAGGTGGTGACTTTTCCGAAGGATTGTGACTTTTTGAAAAGGTTGTGACTTTGTTGAAATGTTATGACTTTTCTGAAAAGTTGTGACTTTTACAAAGGGTTGTAACCTTTCTGATAAGACACAATAAACACTTTTTCATGCTACCCTTTGTTATCTATAAGTAGAGGGATTTCCTCTCATTTTTTAACAATAAATTCTACACAAATAAATTAATATAGAGAATTTTACTGTGTTTGAGTGGTTTGTTCATACCATGGTTTTTGGTAGCATTGTTTGACCACCATTTCAGACACGCCCGACACAAACTTATTCATCTTTATCCTAGAGTCGGCAACCATAGTAGAAGCATACTTAGACAATTGAGTGAACCTCAATGCATACTCCTTGACACTGATGTTCCCTTGTTGTAGATTGATAAAATCTTGCACCTTCGCCTCCCTCACCTCAAGAGGAAAGAAACGATCAAGAAACACCTCTTTGAATTTATCCCAATCTAGAGGACCCACATCAATTGCCCTCTTCTCCTTCCGTTGATCAAACCAAACTTGAGTAACACCCTTGAGATGGTAAACTCCAAGTCCGTTTTTTCCACCGGAGTTATTCCCATGATGTCCACAATCTTGTGGATTCCCTCAATGAACTCTTAGCGATCTTCCTCAACTTTCGACCCATAAAACTCTGGGGATTCATTCTAGTGAAATCCCTTACCCTTGTTGCCATGTACAACCAATTGGGTTCATGGGATCAACATCTTCCCTATTAGCTTAGGCATTCATAACTTGAGCCAACACTTGAAAAGCGGCTCTAAAATCAGCATGGTACACTTGTTCGACCAAAGGATCGACTGGCAATTAAGGAACGTCATGCTCCACAATGTCACGAACATTCCTTCTTGTGTTAGCTCTTTGAGGAGGCATATTTTGAAAAGCATCGAACAACGTAAGGAAGAATACCTTTATAAAAATCAACTTTATCGCACCACTTTAGAATAATGAAAGTAGTGAAGTTTTCCAAACGCCTTGTGTCCTCCTATTCATAAATAAGGCGTACTTGACACTCATGAACAAGACTCTACTCAATGTGGCTTGTCAGACATCCTAGGACTGTAAAAACCTGATGCTCTCAGTTTGTCACGACCCAAACTAGACCCTATGTATGAAATGGCGAATAGGACTCAAGAGGCCTTAGAAATTCCAGTTCACATAAGCATGCCATAATAAAATATAAGATATGAGAACTCAACATAAAAATGAGATATACGTCTCAAATATTTAAGTCATACAAGATACTAAAACAGAATACATAAGAGAATATGCACAACATCAACTATGTCTGACACAAGCCTTCTACTATCATATATGTGGGACAAACCCCTAAACCATGTTTAAAGTCTAAACCAAAAAAATGACATAGAAGAAAGAAAACTCATAATGGAATTGCCCTCGATCCATGAGGACTCCCCAATTCAAGTGTAGTAGCGGAGCAATCCAACTATCCATGACTAGATGGAGGATCGTCAGATCCTATATTCTTAAACAATATAGGCACAATATGCATCAGTACTTTGAATGTATATGTCAAATCAACCAAACTACCTTTTAATATTGTGGTCTTAAACATGTCACGCAAAAAGTTGAAATTAAAATATAGCCAAAAAACAAAGAGCTCATTCTTTTTTAAACAGACTAGAAAAGAATGAGTTCATTCTTTTATAAATGGGGAGTATCCGACATGATTTTGAAACAACAATAAGTCTTCAAATGGGAAAATACAAAAAAATAATAGAACATTCATAATCTCCGCATTACCTAAAAGTAAAAGTAACTGAAATTGTTTAAAATATTAAACTATGAACCCATAAACATAACCAAGATGATGGTTCTACTATTGATATTCGGGTCAAGAATCCATACATTAAGATCTTGAATGTGCCTCTGAACACAAGTTACACACCTTGACCATGAGGTGCTGCAATGACTTTTACTCTTGGTGATGCTTTTAAGGACATCATCAGTTGTTCATACAAACCCAATACCTCAACTACATCAAGTTCATCAGAAGGTTCAACAATCATCCTTGAAAGTGAAGGGGAATATGCCAATATGAGCTTTAAGAAAATGTGTTCAAATTGTGTCCCCTCAAACTTTCCTAGTTCCACAAATTCAAGCTTCTCAAATTGTTTATCAACACAATTTGGATCTTCCAAATAATGTGCAACGTCATCTATGTTTCTTTCACTCAAGGTATTGACAACCTATAGAAATTCATATAGTGCAAAAAGACGAGAAAAAAAA
>JAJOOH010001262.1:0-75323 GCA_029582605.1 Solanum gracilifrons | reverse complement strand
CCCCCCTCCCCCCTTTCCCCCTCGTGAAAAAAATTACTTTTAAAATAAAAAATATATTTTCTTATCCCACCCCTCTCCTCTCAAAAAATAAATAAATTATAAGACTTTTTTGGGGTAGGTGGGTAGTGAGATGTGAGGCTAGGGGTACTGGGTAGAGGATGGAGTGGGGTGCTAAGAAAAAAATAAATTTTTAAAAAGAAAAAAGGTTCTTTTATCTTCTTGAATTGCTAAATTCTTAACTTTTAATTATTTAAATGTTCTTTAAATATTTTTACATATATGTTTGTGTATGCCACGTCAACAGAAAATGCCACCTATATGCACATGTAGCGTAAGAGAGGTGTTTTTAAATTCACTTAATCAAGTAGATGGGTGTTTTTAAGGCTGTCAATAGTTGAGAGACTAGAATAATAATTCACGCCAAATTTAGGAGTGTTTTCAATACTTATTTCTATAAATTACGTAACTAAGCAAACATCTACTAGTGAATTACTTTAATTTTTGGGTAATAATAGATACTTTATATATAACTAGAAAAAAAGACTTATTTGTTTAATACATAAATTACTGGGGGCATTCCCCATAGCTGAAAGTTGGCCCTTAATACGGCCATTAGTGTCATAATTAGTTAAAGAAATGCTTCAATAAAACAAGTTCCAGCCTTGTTTGTTTCCATGGCACACAAAGGTGGAACTTCAAATAAAAAAATAAAAACATTAGGAGCATAACAACTTGCCTTTTTTGGTTCCTTCTTTAGCCAGTGTAACTGCTATGCTATTTTGCTCCCTGAAGATATGTCTTGGGGCCCGAAACATCCAGTTATTGCATTAAAGACCTCCATTCATAAATTATGTTAGTGTAGTGTAAATGATCATGTTGCAACATGGAGATTGCATTGGTAGAGTCAGTATTCAAGGTCAGGGGAATTAAATTTCTACTCTTTACAAGCGTAAGGCCAAATAGAATTGCCTAGAGTTCTTCTTGATGGGGGGTTGGTGTGGATGCATTTCTTATTGAACCTCGTAACAAAAAGGCAATTGCGGTCTATAATTACTCTCTCAGGGCCTGGATTTGCCTCTGTAGAACCATCAGTATTAAGCTTGTAAGTGCCTCGAGTTGGTGATTCCCATTTAACCTTGATGGTTATGTTATTCCTATGTTTTTCCATACTCCTTCTGGACAAGATATGCTACCCTATCGCACTAACGATGACATGGTTGACCTTGATATGGTATTTGTTTTTGTTGAAACCATTGTCATTTCTGCTGGTGCATTGGTTCGAAAGGCTGAAGGGGTGATGTCATTTCAAGTTAGCCATTGGTTAAACTTCTTGTTCTTTAAGGAGTTCTAGGTGTCGAGCCAGTTATTGGTGTTGAGGGTGGAAGATCCAGTTACAAGATAGCCAGTATGTGGCTATATTGTGTTATTGGGTAACAATCCACTCATTTGGAAGTCCAAGAAACACGAAACCATATCCTTATCTTCAGCTGAGGATGAGTACAATGCTTGAGAAAGGTTTCAGGTGAATTGGTTTGGCTCAAAAGGTTACTTGAAGAGCTCACAGTGCCCTTATCAACTTCCATTGGTGTATATTGTGATAGTCAATCAATTCTCCATATTGCTCGAAATCCTCTATTCCATGAATGAACTAAACATATTGAACTCGACTGTCATTTTATGAGGAATCAACTACAAGCAGGTCTTATATCACTACATCACATAAGCTCGAACAATCAACAGGCATTTTGACAAAGACATTGATTGGGATTAAGCATTCTACTACATTAAACAAGTTGTCTGTGTTCTCCACGCCTCCAACGGGGGGGAGGGGTACTCATCCTTATGGATTGTGTCTATGGTAGTCTATATATACGTTTGTGCAGTGCTCACACATCTTTCATTCTAGTTGATAGAGGTAGTTTTATTTTAATGAAATAAAGTATACAATTGTGTTATATAAAAAAACATAAAGAATCTAGGCAACGTCATACTGTAGCAACAATTGTATTATTTTTATAAATGCAAAAGTAGGTTAAACAAAATTTAAAACACAAAGGAGATGAAGAAGTGTTATTTAATAAAACGCAAAATTTAAAACACAATCATATTACCAAGTTAGTATGCATGCTTCGACGTTGATAGATTTTGAGACGAATCATATAAAATATGGGAAATGATGAGGGAAAACAGTAAAAGTTATAACTTTTTTTAAAAAATATTATTTGACATCAAAAGTATAATCAAAAGCCCATAGTTCTCGATATTCCATTCACCTGAGAGCAACCAAGATGTACTGTGGTTTGCGGGTGATCTATTGGTGGAATGGGATGAAGAAGAATATTGCGGAGTTTGTGGCTAAATGTCCTAACTGTCAACAAGTGAAAGTTGAGCATCAGAAACCAGGAGTTTTGTCCCAAGACAATAGAATTCCTACTTGGAAGTGGGAAGATTTGAATATGGAATTTATTGTTGGTTTGCCTCGCAACCGGCAACAACATGACTCAATTTGGGTTATAGTAGATCGAATGATGAAAACAACTTATTTCATTCCCGTCAAGGTTTCTTATTCGGTGGAGGACAATGCTAAGTTGTACATGAGGGAAATTGTAAAGTTGCATGGAGTGCCTTTATCCATTATCTCTGATCGCGGTATCCAATTCACTTCACTATTTTTGAGATCCTTCCAAAAGGGTCTTGGTACTCATGTTAAACTTAGTACGACCTTTCATCCCCAAATCAATGAGAAAGCAGGCGTACTATCCAAACATTGGAAGATATGTTGAGAGCGTGTGTGATAGATTTCAAGGGTAATTGGGATGATCATTTGCTTTTGATTGAGTTTGCCTATAACAATAGTTATCACTCAAGTATTGGTATGGCTCCATTTGAGGCATTGTATGGTAGGAGGTGTAGATCTCCTATAGGTTGGTTTGAGGTGAGTGAAGTTGCCCTAATATGTCACGACCCGAGCCTACACCCGGGATGTGACACAAGACTCTGAAAACCCTCATAACATTCATAACATAAGACACATGAAAAATGGTACGGAATTTAAAATTTTAATCCATACAATTGAAAACTTATTTAAAACAACGGAAGTCTAACATTGTCTCACATTGCCATCTAATACATCCTTAGAATAAAAAATAGGGTCACAACCCTTTAACATAATCCGAAACTTAAAATGACAATAAAGGAAACAGCTAAACACTCATACGTCCTCTAATCTTGATGACTCATCACTGCTTAGAGATTAGTCAATCCAAGCTTTACTCCAAAGAAATCACCTTAAGATCCGGAACCTGCACTTTGTAGTAAAAATAGAAGAAATATGGGTTAGCACACAAAAATGTACTAAGTATGATGACCATGCAAAAATCATGCTTTAAAAGGACATTTTGGTTGAAAACCATGCTTTATGCCAATTTTGAGAAATATCATGAACTTTAGTATAATAGGCATAAGATACAATCATATTCAACATGCATTTCATTTCAACATAATAGAACCACCATCTGAGGCAACCCCTATGTTATACTTGTGCAATGTATAAATGGCATCCCATAATACCACTCATACTAAGTACCCCTTTGAGGCCACCATAGACAAGGAACATACTTATTCAATAAGTCATGACAAGGAAAGCAACTCATAATAACATTTCCAAGTAAAGCATTCATCATTACATTAAGCCTTTAAGTCAACACTCTCATTAGCTTCATTATGAGCACATTCTTTTCTTTAGCCTTTAAGACATTAGAGAATCACACCATAGCCCTCTCAAAGCCTACTCGTGCAATGTATGAATAACATTCCATACTACCACCCACACATCATAGAACCTCTTGAGCAACCATAGCACGTATTTCACATGAAGGGAATAAGCATTAACCAACATAGACCATGTGAGAAAACCATGGAATCCGATGTCTTTCCCACACCGTAAAGGGTTGGTCTACTTGCCTAAGGTAGGACCGTTAACATTTTAGCTTAGGTGGATCTACTAGCTAATAACCTATGTGGGCACATAGTTTTGGGATAAGAAAGATGTTCATTGAAACTCGGCCTATCGTGGGGAGAGTTTCCATCTTACCATATCCACTCGGTGCTAAGCTTACATTCCCATAGAATAGTTCATTACTTTAACATCATTACACATGAAAGGGCGCCATAAGCCTACCAATTCAAGGTACATTATTTAACACATGAAAGGGCGGCTTAAGCCTACCGATTCAAGGTACATCATTTGGATAGCTCGCTGAATCCTCATGAAAGGGTGCCATAACCCTACCGATTGAAGGTTCATCATTATCATTTATGTAAGGGTGCCATTATCCTAACGATCCAAAACACATCATTAGAATAGTTCATAGACTCATCATGCAAGGGCTACCACCATTAGGTCTACCGATTCAAGACAAAGCCTAGGATACTTCATTAATCATTTATGAAAGGACTACCACCATTAGGTCTACCGATTCAATGTTCATTAAGTCAAGATACATTAGTTATACAAGAAGAGGATGCCCTAAGCCTACGAATTTAAGGTATAACATTACATTGAAGAAACCCTTCCCAATACAACATCATCATTCACAAGTGTATAATTGAGAATAATATTTCAATAATACACAAATGCATTGTAGAGATGATCACATTACTTTCATTGAAATCATAAAGCATATACATAGCATCATGATTATATATCAGTCTTCATATATTGCCCTTCAAGGCCATGAATCACAATTCACCAACACACCTAGAATACTACAATTTAGGCGTTAATAATGACATAATTCAATAAACGCAATCAATATAGACGTATTCTATTCACATGCTTTCATAATCAATCAACCCACATCATGAAGTAACAATTTAGTAATTTAGGAAATTCATGGGTTCTTGGGGGGATTTCATCTTAAATCAACAATTAAACATCAATTCACTCATAATTCATCATAAATAAACCTTTGAATACGTTTTGAAATTGAACCCATGACTTAGATTGAAATCCTAACTTTTGGGGGAATTTGGAAGCTTTGAAAACTTGTTTTGGAGGGACTCTATGGGTGAAAGCTACCCATAGATGAAGAGACACCATACCTTGCTTAAGAATCTCCAAGAAATTTGAGGAAGAACGTTGAATTCGTCCAAACCCTATCTCCAATCTACTTTTCTTCTTCTTCTTCTTTGAGTTTTAGAGAGAGAAATATTGTGAGGGAGAAATTTTTTTTGATTTGATTTGGGTCTTGGGGGTTAATGAAGTAAATGTGGGTGGTTTATGACTTAAAATAGTTTATATAAGTGAAATAACATAGTATAAATCAACCCCATTAATTAATTCATTAATTAGGAAATTACCAAAAAAACCCTCCCTAGGCAGCCCACTCCCAGGCACCACTAGTGGGCTCACAAGCCGTGGTCAAGACCATGAGCTGTGGTCCTGCCCGTGGTCCTTGGGCAATGGATAAGGCTTGGGGTCTTGGCCTCTTTCATGCCAAGGCATGACAACGAGACCTCCCATGGACCGTGGTCAAGACCACTGGCCGTGGTGCAAGTCGTGGTCCCTTGGCAGTAGCTTGGCCTCAATGCCTTGCTTCCCACACGCTTAAGGGGTCTTCATGAGCCCCTTTATGGACCTTGATCAACACCACTGGTCGTGAAGGTGGTCGTGGTCTTAGGTAGTGTTTGGCCACAGTTTGGGCAGCCTTGGCCTTTGGCTTAAGCTTTGCCCCTTTGCCTTGGCACTTGCCCTTGCAACCCTAAATCAAACCTTAGGTGGCCTTCTAACTACTGGGTCTAACACGTACCTTGACGTTAACTCAAACGTTTAGGCTCTAGTTCAACCAACTAGTTTTCCGAGTCATTACATTATCTCCCCCTTGGGAATATTAACCCTCGAATGACACTTCTAGCCACCTTACGGAATCAAAGACTCAAGACTAGCAGCCCATTATGCACGACACATCAAAATAATGCACAAATCATAGGAGGAAACATCAACTCCATATCAATATACTCAATGAAGCACAAGGAAGTAGGAACTACATCCAGAAACTCAATATGCATGAAAACTTCAACATTTCTTATTTCATTGGAGGAATTACCTTCTACAACAGAAATCATGCTCATCATAACATCATTAAGAACATTATACACTTACTCTCAAAAGCACATTTAAGCATGTTCAACAAGTCATCTCATGAAGCATATAGGCAACTCATACTAAATGCACATTAATCATGAGAAACATAAATCATAAAAGCTAATTTTCTCATTAAACATGAATTCATCAAGAACATGCATATCATAAGGAAATCATGGAAACACATAAATCACACATGACCCCAAAACATGAAACAAGCTACAAGGAACTCTTGGTCTCAAGATTGAATAGGAATAGAAGAAAGAGATACAAATATCGGAACTCTCAACAACCTTGCCTTCTAAACATACCATACCCCCCTTGGGAGTAAACCTATACTAGGGCTAACATGAAAATAACATAGGGACCTTAATTAAACATTCACATCTATAGAAATTATCAACTTACCAACGCCTTCATCCGGAAGGGCTCATTTGTCCTCTTTAGCCCGAAGTGCATAGAAGTGACTATTCTTTGTAGCATAAGGAGGACACTAGGAGAAACTTGCTTGGACTCTCTCCCTTTTGCCGCAAGAGTAGGGCAATCTGTCACTTGATGATCACTCTTGCCAAAACCATAGCACCCATTTGTACCGGCTAGGCACTTCCCATGATGCCTCTTTCCACAATTAGTGCAAGTAGGTTTAGAAAATGGAGGTCCACTACCGTTATCTTGGTTAACCCTAGGATTTCTTGGAGAATCTTGGTTGGAAGACCTCTTTTTGAACCTTGGTTTACCTTGCTCATCATATCTAGCTCTCTTCATCTCGCTATTCTTTTTCTTATGTTTGGACTCTTCAATTTATTGAGCATAAACCATAAGCCTAGAAATGTTCATTTCATCATGGAGTATTGCCGTACGACATTCTTCCTCAACTAGGTCAGACACACCCGTCACAAATCTACTTATGTCATCCCTCGGGTTTGACACCAAAGACGGAGCATACTTAGACAATAGGGTAAATTTCAAAGAATACTCTTGAATATTCATGTTACCTTGCCTAAGGTTGATAAATTCATCCACCTTCACTTCCCTCTTTTCACGGGGAAAGAACCTATCAAGGAATGTTTTCTTGAACACCTACCAATCAATAGGACCCGCTTCTACCAGCCTATTGCTCTTCCATTGAGTAAACCGAACTTGAGCAATATCCTTCAATTGGTAAGCGGCTAGTTCTGCTTTTTCTATAGAAGTCACCTCCGTAGCATTAACTACCTTATACACCTCATCTAAAAACTCTTAGGGATCCTCTCCCACCTTGGAACCTAGAAACACCGGAGGGTTCATCCTCACAAAGTCCCTCAACCTAGAAGCCATAGTGCTCATATTAGGGTTCCCTTGAGCCTCAACACCCCTATTGGCTTGAGCCGTCATAGCTTGGGTTTGAGTAGTTACAGCTTGAACCATCATTAAAAGAGCCGACCTAACTTCCTCATTCGTCATAGCCGGAGGATCAATAGGAACTTGGTTGCCTTGAGGAACTTGAGGACCTTGGGGACCTTGGGGACCTTGGGGAGGAACTCCCTCATTCACAATCTCCTCTTCCATCCTTCTTGAGTTTGCCTTTCTTGTATTCATATTCTTAAAACACAAGAGAATGGTTAGGAAAAGGACTTCATAGAGTTAAAACTCTAAGGAATGACTTAAAGAGTAATGAAAGAAGTGTAGTTTCCTAACGTCTTATAGCCTCCCATTCATAAATGTGGCGCGCTTCACACTATGACCAAGACTCTACTCGACGTGGCTTGTGAGACATCAATCCTAAAAACTATCCCAACATCTTGTGCTTTGATACCATGTTTGTCACGATCCGAGTCTACACTCCGGACGCAACACGACGTCCAAGACTCAGAAAAGCCTCATAGCATTCATAACATAAGACATATGAAAAATGGAACGAAATTTAAAACTTTAATCCATACAATCGAAAACTAATTTAAAACAGTGGAAGTCTAACATTGTCTGACATGGCCATCTAATACATCTTTAGAATAAAAAATAAGGTCACATCCCTTTAACATAAACCGAAAATTAAAATGACAATAAAGGAAACTACTAAAGACTCTCATACATCCTCAAATCTTTAGGACTCACCACTAGCTTAGAGATTAGTCAATCCAAGCTTTACTCTAAAGAAATCACCTTAAGATCCGGGACCTACATTTTGTAGTAAAAATAGAAGAAATATGGGTTAGCACACAAAAGTGTACTAAGTATGATTACCATGCAAAAATTATGCTTTAAAAGGACATTTTGAATGAAAACAATGCTTTATGCCAATTTTGAGAAATATCATGAACTTTAGTATAAAAGGCATAAGTGATGCTTATCGTGACCAACGACACTATCCTACGATATGAGTGTCTATGATTGTCGATAATATAGTAACCCAACCGTGGGTTGGGGTCGTGTTCCAAGGGAGCGGCTTTGAGAATTAATAACCAATTAGAATTTCATTCAAGTTAGTTGTAGTTAAAGACATTTGCGATAAAAGACATAGTAAATTAAAAAGAGGTGACACAAAAGTGTCAAATATCAAAGGGGGTTTTGTAACAAGTACTCAAACAGCAAAATAAACAAGAAAATCAAGTATGGGGAAAGGTTCTTGGGATGTGACCGCAATACAAGTTAAGATAAATTGCCTGGTACATGCTTTCAATAGGAAATTTGCAAGAAAATAGTGACTAGGCTAAGCTTTAAATGAAAATAAGTTCCCTCTCGAGCAACTTACCCCGTTTCAAATGCGTTCCTCTCGGACACCCATTTGCCGCATGAAGACCAGCCTACGTCTTACCCTACTCACTCTCTCGAGCTAAGTGTTAGGATATGGGACTAGAGCTCACCCTCTCGGGCTGAACCTCATGTCAACCCACTCCTTAGGCCATCAGTCTAGTGGTTTAGGTTTCGCGACTTCCCTCTCGGGCAAGCCGAAAACACATGGGTGGCTTTGTATTGCAACTACAAACCCTTTAGATTAAACCACAACCAGTAGGTGAAATCACCATTAACATACATCTAACCTATCAACAAGCAAGACCCAACAAGAATATCAACTCATATTTGCTAAATCACACCCTAAGAATGGGGGTTTTTAGCCACACATCAAGAAATAAGAAATTATACCTAACATGATAATGAAATCAACTGGGTATAAGAAATTAAACCTTGAATTAAGTAAAGGAAAGTGAATAGAGAAGACCCACTTCCAACTTGGGGAAGAGGAACTCCTTTCTTCAAGTCTCCACAAAACCCTCTCCAAACTTGAGAGAAAAATATAGAAAAAAAATACTATAGACTAATAATAATTTTTACTCTAAAAATGTTCCACCCTTAAGACTACAATTCTAACTAGTATTTATAGTTTTCTTAGATTGTGTTGCAGAGGATTATTCGGCGACATTAGTCGAGATTGCCGATAAACTCAGCGATCCACCTTTTGGTTAGCTCATCGCCTTCAGTGTCTTGCCTTTAGCATCCTCGTATTCTGGATCATTGGGCGATACAGTACTACTTCGCGGAACTAATCGGCGACTCGCCGATTACTCCTTTCTTCGCCTTTTGATCCACTTTCTTCTAGGCTTCGCGTACTGGAACGAAGGGTGGTTCATGTCGTTTCGGCGACTCGCCAAGTTGAACTCGGCGATCCGCAGGATTCCATTTCTTGTTCTTTTCAGCCTTATTTGCTCCGTTTTGCGCCTAAGTGTCCATGCTTCCACTAAAACTTTAAATACCTGACACTTCAGCATTTTAATCAGGTATTGAGATAAAACAAGCATTCAAAGACACTATTTCTATTAAAATAAACCCCTAAACGAGTCCAATTTGTGGACTCATCAACACCCCCAATTTAAACTTTTGCTTGACCTCAAGCAAACTCAATCTCAGCAGTTCAAATAGGGTGCCTCAAACGGTGCTACACAAGACTAAATCATGAATGCACACAACAAGGCTCAATTTACTTATGCAATGATCACTTGTGTTCTCAAAGATTCAAATTGTGACACACCATTACCAAAGATTCTCCTGCTCGCAATACTTGCTACTTGTGTAAGTTCAAGCTCAACAAAAGTATCTAAATGCCCTCACGTAAAGAATGATTCCATATTCACACGCATATATGAGTCAATGAAAGATCAGGAATCAGATACAACGCTCACACTCAAAAAGAGGAACACAATGCATTCATTCACCCATAGGTTTGCCCTTATTTTTAATTGACTTTCGATTCGGCTTACTCAAGATCACAAAGGTCTTTCTAAGGCTTGTAATGGGTCTGAGTGCAAAGGTATGATCATTTAGGCTTAGTGACTTTCATCCTCGTGAGATGTGATGTTCTCAAGGCATCCTCTTCCATTCCTTTCTCAATTCTTCTTCTATTGCTCATAAGTCATCCTATTATTCGTTCTCCGTGTATTGCTTGGAAACCTAGTTTCTTTTGCAGTTTTATTCCACGACTTTGTTTTTCTTTCTTTTCTTCTCTCTTTCTTTTTCTTTTTTTTTATTTGGAGGGTTTCCATTTTGTTTTGCAATACAATAGGTTCAGGAGACTTTCTTGCACTTCTTGACTTTTCCTTTTCCTTTTCACCACACCCCCAACTTAGACTTTTGGCCTAAGTTGGCTATTCACTAAACACATCTCAAGAGGATTATAAGTAGTGGATGAAAAAAAAGTCTAAGTTTCATCAAGTTTCTTCCAAAGGAGGATAAGCTCAAGAGGTGTTCATGAGAGTTTCACATGCTCACGGGTAGGCCACCAAAAGAGGTATATGTCAAATTGGCTCACACTCTTTAAAATTGCCTAAGATCATCTCAAGATTAAACCTTTCTAAATCAATCAGACTAACAGGGCAAATTCTAGGTTTATTCATGCAAGGTTCGAAGTAAGCTAATCACACAAGGCATCGATACTTCAGTCAGACAAGACTAGACACGTTCGCTAGCGTGCAACGGTCCTCACAAGAAAATGGATTCGATAAATTGCTAGTCATAACGAGATGCAAAGAGTGCACATATTGTCAATGTAACTTCATTTGGCCTCGTCATAGCCATGCATTCATGTTTGTTCAATTGAGAGCACTATTCAAGTCATCGGTACTGATCGCAACCGAGACTTATATTTTTTTGCAAAAGAACAGCCACTTTCAACACAAAAGGTGGCGAATTTTTTTTTGAAGGATCAAAATTGTTTTTGCAATTAAAACAGCAAGAGCCATGAGCTCAAACATCCACAGAAAATCAGTAATGTAAAATAATAATTAAAAACAGATAACCCAAATATATACAGAACAAAACATGACTGTCAACACAAAAGGTATGGGCATCACCCCACCGCAAATAAAAAACGTTTGTCCTCAAATGCAAGAAATAAGTATCCAAAAAGGGCAGATAAAGAAAAACAGAGAGGGAGGTAAAGATGAGATCCTGTTTAAGCAGTCACTCCATCTGTCTGAGCATCAGTGCCCGGTGTATCTTTCTGAAGTAAAACAATGGTTCCTGGAGCATTGTCATTTTGGTCTCTACTGTTTGCCTTTGCCTTAGTCTCTGCAGCAAGATTTGCGCAATCATCTGATCTATCTCCTGAGCTTCTCTGAAGGTATTCAATGCATTAACTAAGCTCCGATCACATGGGCGAATATTAAGATCGAAAGGAATTCATCTCTTTTCCCTAGCTTCCTTGGTGTACTTTCTTTGCCTGGCCATCTCGGCTCTCTTTTCCTCTTTTCTAAATACTCGAGCTCTTACGTGCCTGGGTGGGTCATTCCTCCCTGCAACTTTTGATCTGGCCATTCCTGTAACCACTTCGAGGATAAGTTAAATAGCAATTCAAATAAGAGCAAAACTGGTGTTTCTATGTGTGTAAATTGATGAACCCATGACACACTAGGGGTGGGTGAAAGGCGATCAGGGGCTCTTTTGTCGATCCGCCGGGTGTGTTATGTGAACCAAACTGACCGCCGAGAGTTACAGTTCAATCAGTACATAACAATAGAAGAAAATTGTTAGGTGAACTGCCGAATAATTCGGCGATGTTTGCTCATTTCGCCGATCAACTCTTTTTGTCCATTATCAACCCCGCCTTTCAATTTTCACCCAGCGATCCCCAGTTGATGTAACCACACATATATAACTCAATTACAGCGAAAACACATAGAAACTCATATTCCCACCATGCAACAATTTAACTTAACACGTAGCTAAGTGGAAATTCATCGAATCATATACAACATATACCACTTCACAATCGAAAATATTTGTAAAACCTCAGTGACTCAGAGACTTAGCAGAGGTTTAACACTTTCATCATTATGCAAATGAGTAAAAGTATAATATTTTTTAACATGCGATGTTTAGATTGCTAACCTTTGATGTTGAATAGTAGCTAATAAAGTTCTAGGCAGCAATTTAATCCAAATCCGCGCACAAATCAATGAACCACAATATTCCAAAAGTGCAATAAATATAAAAAAATAGAGAGCAGGTGTGAATTTGGAAGGTCGAAGAAATGAGAGAAAATAAGTGACATGGGACTTTTAAATCTGTGGCTTGCAAAATTCGTCCAGTTCTTACCTGCTAAGCGATGTAAATTGAGTTCGCCTAGTTATTCGGCGACACGCCAAATGTTTAATTAGTTCGCCAAATGTCACAGGATCGGCATCTCCTGTGAATATTCCAATGGCGGTCTTCTTCGTGATCGCTGACATGGTCGGCGATGCACCACAACTCTTTTCGAGACCACTGAAGTGCATAGGGTGTTGGCTAAAAATGCTTTGTGTTCGCAAATCTTTTCAGTGCTCCGCCAACCGGACTTGTTGTTTGTCTCCATATCCTTGTTCAATCATCTCCCTCATTTCAACCTATACAAACAACACACCATTATTTTCTTAAGGTAAAATAAAGCAAGAAAGGGTTTTGGGTTGCCTCCCAAACAGCGCCTTAGTTAACATCGTGGCACGACACAAGTCAACAATTATTCTTCATTCTCGGATTCACTCATGTTGTAATTAGGCGAATCCTTGGCGAATGGTGGGTAGTGGCCTGATATCAAATGGCCGATTTGAGCATCCTGCAGCTGGATGGTCATGGAGTGAGAGGCTGATCCTTCATTTAGCATTGTGATATTTCCCTTCATCTCATTCAACATCTCCTCTTGTGCCTTCATTTTCTTTTGAATGAGTGAAACAACTTCATCTCCTTGCACACCTCCCTGCTTCTTCCCATGACTACACTCACGGAGGGAGTGATATTTTTCTTGACCCATGGTTTGTACATCCAATTCTATGACTCGGTTGGACAGATCATCCAACTGGGTAATGAGTGCCTCTCGATCCTGCTTCTTTATGGCTTTTTTGCTGGTTGCTACCATGCCATCGAGGAGTTTTTCGACAACTTCATAGTGTTGGTATAGCATGCCCCCATCGAAAATCCGATCGGCTATGCTTCTATTCTTGAGTCCAAGACCCCTATAGAAGCACTCTAGTAGTACCCTATTTGTCATCCCGTGAGAGGGGCTTGGTTGCAGCACTGCTTGAAACTTCAGCCACATGTCCTGAATTATTTCATCCCCTACTTGTTTAAATGTTAAGAGGTTGTCCCTGAGGGCCCGTAGTTTCAACAAGAGATGATTTTTGTGGTATCTAAAAAGGGCGTCCATCGTTTGTTCCCTGTTGTGATGTTCAAACAAGCGAAGCAAAACTACAACTAAGATTAGTAAAGCTAAAACTACAGAAAAACAAAGATTCTTGCCAATGATCCTTGGGATTATATACAGTCAAAAATTCAAAGAAAAATAAAACGAAGAGTAAAGTTAATAATCTATGATTAATAAGACGAAAATTCTAGTGAACTAAAAATTCTCAAATAACACCACTCCCCGGCAGTGGCACCATTTTGATGCTTATCGTGACCAACGACACTATCCTACAATATGAGTGTTTACGATCGTCGATAATATAGTAACCCAACCGAGGGTTGGGGTCATGTCCGAATGGAGTGGTTTTGAGAATTAATAACCAATTAGAATTTCTTTCAAGTTAGTCGTAGTTAAAGACATTTGCGATAAAAGACATAGTAAATTAAAAAGAGGTGACACAAAAGTGTCAAATATCAAAGGAGGTTTTGTAAAAAGTACTCAAACTACAAAATAAACAAGAACATCAAGTGTGGGGAAAGGTTCTTGGGATGTGACCGTAATACAAGGTGAGACAAATTGCTGGGTACATGCTTTCAAAAGGAAATTTGCAAGAAAATAGTGACTAGGCTAAGCTTTAAATGGAAATAATTTCCCTCTCGGGCAACTTACCTCGTTTCAAATGCGTTCTTCTCGGACACCCATTTGCCGCATGAAGACCAACCTACGTCTTACCCCACTCACTCTCTCGAGCTGAGTGTTAGGATATGGGACTAAGGCTCACCCTCTCGGGCTGAACCTCATGTCAACCCACTCCTTAGGCCATCAGTCTAGTGGTTTTGGTTTCGCGACCTCCCTCTCGGGCAAGCCGAAAAAACATGGGTGGCTTTGTATTGCAACTAAAAACCCTTTAGATTAAACCACAACCACTAGGTGAAATCACCATTAACATACATCTAACCTATCAACAAGCAAGACCCAACAAGAATATCAACCCATATTTGCTAAATCATACCCCATGAATGGGGTTTTTTAGCCACACATCAAGAAATAAGAAATTATACCTAACATGATAATGAAATCAACTGGGTATAAGAAATTAAACCTTGAATTAAGCAAAGGAAAGTGAATAGAGATGACCCACTTCCAACTTGGGGAAGAAGAACTCCTTTCTTCAAGTCTCCACAAATCCCTGTCCAAACTTAAGAGAAAAATACAGAAAAAAATACTATAGACTAATAATAATTTTTACTCTAAAAATGTTCCAACCTTAAGACTACAATTCTAACTAGTTTTATAGTTTTCACAGATTGTGTTGCGGAGGATTGTTCGGCGACATTAGTCTTGATCGCCAATGAACTCGGTGATCCACCTTTGGTCAGCTCATCGACTTCAGTGTCTTGCCTTTAGTATCCTTGCATTCTGGATCATTGGGTGATACAGTATTGCTTCGCGGAACTAATCGGTGACTCGCCGACTACTCATTTCCTCTCCTTTTGATCCACTTCCTTCAAGGCTTCGCGTACTGGAACGAAGAGTGGTTCATGTCATTTCGACGACTCGCCAAGTTGAGCTTGGCGATCCGCAGGATTCCATTTCTTGTTCTTTTCAGCCCTATTTGTTCCGTTTTGCGCCCAAGTGTCCATGCTTCCACTAAAACTTTAAATACCTGAAACTTCATCATTTTAATCAGGTATTGAGATAAAACAAGTATTCAACATGCATATCATTTCAACATAATAGAACCATGATCTTAAGGCAATCCTAAGTTGTACTGGTGCAATGTATAAATAGCATCCCATAATACCACTCATACTAAGTACCCCTTTGAGGCCACCACAGACAAGGAATATTCATATTCAATAGGTCATGACAAGGAAAGAAAATCAGAATAATATTTCCAAGTAAAACATTCATCATTACATTAAGCCTTTAAGTCAACATTCTCATTAGCTTCGTTATGAGCACATTCTTTTCTTTAGCCTTTAAGACATTAGAGAATCACACCATAGCCCTCTCAAAGTCTACTCGTTCAATGCATGAATGGCATCCCATACTACCACCCGCACGTCATAGAACCTCTTGAGTAACCATAGCACGTATCTGACATGATGGGAATAAGCAATAACCTACATAGACCATGTTAGGAAATTATGTAATCTAGTGTTTATCCCACACCGTAAAGGGTTGGTCTACTTGCCTAAGGTAGGACCGGTAACATTTTAGCTTAGGTGGATCTACTAGCTAATAACCTATGTGGGCACATAGTTTTGGGATAAGAAAGATGTTAATTGAAACCCGACCTAACGTGGGAGAGCTTCCATCTTACCATATCCACTCGGTGCTAAGCTTACATTCCCATAGAGTAGTTCATTACTTTAACATCATTACACATGAAAAGGCGCCATAAGCTTATCGATTCAAGGTACATTATTTAAAACATGAAAGGGCACCTTAAGCCTACCGATTCAAGGTACATCATTTGGATATCTCTTTGAATCCTCATGAAAGTGTGCCATAAGCCTACCGATTTAAGGTTCATCATTATAATTTATGGAAGGGTGCCATTAGCCTACTGATCCAAGACACATCATTAGAATAGTTCATGGACTCATCATGCAAGGGCTTCCACCATTAGGTCTACCGATTCAAGACAAAGCCTGGAATACTTCATTAATCTTTTATGAAAGGGCTACCACCATTAGGTCTATTGATACGTCCAAACTTACACTTCGAATAAGACGTGTAAACGGTCGATGTCAATTTATAGAACTCAACAAGATTTGAGGTCGATCCCACAGAGAATTTCTTTACAGATAAGGGTTCATTGTCGCATTTATTTGTATGTTGTTATTATTTCCCAAATAAATAACAACGGAAAGTAAATTGGGTTTGGTTGAAATGTTATAAGTACCAGAAATTGCAGTCAAAATCCAGATTGACGACTTACAAACGATTTTGTTGTGAGGTTGATTCAGTTAATTAAGAAAAACCAGGATTGTGTTCACCATAACATTAATTCTAGTATTCTTCCATAATTGAGCGTTAGGCAAATCAATGTTTACAGAATCATTGCGAGTTAAATTCATCTGACACTTCTTAGCCTAATCAGATAATTATCACTCATATTCTCTCGATCCTAGAGTGTTATTAGCATTGTCACTCGCCTACAATGATATGGTGTTAACGTTCTTTTCTCTCGAACTCGAGCTTTAACTCTAATTTGTTAATTTAGTTCAACTTTTTCCTAACTGGTATTTTTTTCTTGAACAAATACTAGATACAAGCTCTTCTAATGTGTGCACTCACTAGATTAAAAAGATGTCGAAAGCTAAAAACTACAGATTGTAAACACAGATGGCCCTTTACTCGTTTTACAGAATCGTAACTAGAATTTCGTCATGGATCCCACAACCCCAGTCGTGGTATTTAGTCACTCATGCTTTCACATAAACAATCAGTAATTAGGAATGAAAACATGTTCAGAAAAACTTACGAAATTAATTAGGAATTCAACAATTACTTCAATAATCTAATAACCCGAATCCAAACTTCAAATTGATAATAATATTTGAAAGCCAAATCAAAAGCTCAGAATAATTGAGAGCAATTCTTCGTCCAAAACGTAAGATAGTGGATAATGTTAAAAAATGACCTAAAGTAATTCAAAATAGAATGTATAAAATGAGTCCTAATCGAACTAGGACTGAAATGTATGGTGGCTCTATGACCACTTCTATGGCTCGTAGAGGGCTTCACGGACCGTGAAGCCTTCCGTGATCTTCCCTTGAAAACTCCCTAAAAGTTGCTCTTCAAACTCGATCACTGGAACTTGCATCATGGACGAGACCATGGACCGTCATTAGGGACCACGACCCGTGAAGTTGGCCGTGGTCTTTACTTGTCCAATCCTAATTCTAACTCTTCGAGGTCTACCCACTGGTTCATCATCATGACGGATACCACGATCCGTAATGAACTTCACGGCCCGTAAAGGTGCCCGTGACTTTAACTTGGCCCCATTACTTAACAACTTCTTTTAACCTCTTCTCTGGTTCAGCATCACGATCACAACCATGGTCCGTAATGAGGACAATGGCCCGTGAAGTTGGTTGTGGTCTTCACTTGTTCATTCCACTTTTAGCTCCTCTCAGGCCTTCACACTGGTTCAATTTCATGGGCTCAACCACAGACCGTTATAAATGTCACGGTCCGTGAAGTTGACCGTGAACTTCACTTAGTCATTATCATTTTCTGCTTCTTGTTCCACTTTTCTACCCGCCAGATTCTTCCTACACCATTAACAAACATATCAAAGTAGACAAAAATACACTTAATTCTAGTATTAGTTCCTCGTTTTTAAGCATCAAATGTGCCAAGATTTTGCGGCACATCAACACCCTCAACTTAGAACCATTACTTATCCTCAAGTGATGATACAACAACATATTCAGTCCTTAAAATGTTCTGACACTTTTGAAACTATGAAGCAACCTTTTAAACAACAATTGTATCCAAAATCCTGAATCTAACATATAAGGATCAATACATGACATTTCATTACTCAAAGTCAATCATGCTTATGCTTGTGAATTATCAGCTCACACAATCTACTTCTAAATGTAATCATTGTGTCCTCACAACAAAGAAGTCCCTCACTCAAAATAGTTGGGACTGAGTACTACGCTCACGCTCTCAAAGAACTTCTAACACTACCAACAAATTACCATAGGCTTGCCCTCGCTTTCTATGCTCTATCTTTCAAACACCCGAGATAGGATCACTGTAGGACTTTATTGGCTGGTAACATAGGCTCGGGGCTAGGGAATGGATATTTGGTTTCGTGAATGACTAGTCCCTTGGTTTTCCAAAGTTTCGTTTTCACATAACCCTTTTATGAATGATTCCCTCTTTTTCTTTATTTCAGCCCGGCCCTGTAGCCATTATTTTCTTTTTCTTTTTCTTTTCTTCTTTTTATGTTCTTTTCTCTTTTTTTTTATATGCAATTTTGATATGCACTTAGCTCACTGGTTGAACCTTTTTTTTCTATTCGGGTTGCAATCACCCGCAACTTAGGCTTTTGGCCTGAGTTGTGATATCGTACCTTTTGAGAACTAAGGATATAATATGTGTTGGGTAAGAACAAAGACTAATTTAAGGTTCAAATTGGGTTCAAGTGATAAGCTTTTCAATTGTTTTTTTTTTTGGCTTTTTACTGGTTTAACAAAAATAGCCTACTGATCCTTTCCTATCCGGTTATTCTCAGATTCAAGCAAGACTACTTGGGAAAGTTCTAGTTTTTGCTCCTAGTGTTAGACTTCAATCAAAACTCACACGCTCATGACACATGACTGCATTTTCCTGTCTCTTAGTTCACCAACTAATTGATCAAACTAGCAATGTTCAACAAATAAGTATCTAAGATGTCATCTAAATATCCTAACAGTTAAACTCAGATTCAGTCTCTCATTTTTCACAAACTAGCTACGGCCCAGCTCAACACACAAAACACACAAAATAGACTAAAAACAGAGGCAACCTCTAGAATGTCCGGTTCCTTGATGATCCACAAATTGGACTCATTTAGGGATATATTTTGATAGAAATTGTGTCCTCAAATGCTTATTTTGTCTTAATATCTGATGAAAACCCTTATGTTTAAGGTATTTGACGTTTGAAGGAAAGCATGGACACTATGTCGCAAAAAGGAACGAAAAGAACAAAGAAATGAAGGCTTGAGGATCGCCGAGTTCACTTGGCGAGTCGCCAAAAGGCCTTACTTTGCCCTTTATTCCAGTGTGCTGAGCCCTGAAGAAAAGGATTAAGTCGGCGAAAAAAAGGGAGCAGTCGATGCATCGATAAGCAGTTCCACGAAGCAGTACCATGCCACCCAATAACCCAGAGCATGACGATGCTGAAGACTGGTGCAAGATGGCGATGAACTACACCAAAGGGCGAATCGCTGAGTTGATCGGCGATTCCAGCTAATGACGCCGAACAATCCGCTGCAACACAAATATGTGAAAACTATATATACTAGTTCGAGTTTTAGTTTTAGTATGATACAATTATTTATAATTTTCACTTAGAGTCGAACAATTGTGATATCTTTCATATAGAATAGTACTTTTTGAGGGTTTTGAAGACCTGAAGAAACAGGGGGTTTAATCTCCAAGGATTTGGACTTGGGTCTCTTGGATTCTTCATTCTTGGCTTGCAACAAGACTTAAATCTTCATACCCATTTGAATGCAAGCTCATTTAGGTATAAATTTCTATCTCTTGATGTGTGGCTAAAAACCCCAATTCTTGGGGTGTGATTTAGCGAATATGGGTTAAGATAATTGTTGGGTCTTGCTTGCTGATAGTTTAATCGTAGTTTAATTGTGATTCGTTTAGTGGTTGTAGATGGATTGATAGTTGCAAACACAAGTTTATTTATGTGTTTTCAGCTTGCTCGAGAGAGAGGTCATAAAACTAAAACCACTAGATTGATGGCCAGTGTGAGTGGGTCGACATGAGGTTTAGCTCGAGAGAGTGAACCCTAGTCCCATGTCCAAACACTCAGCTCGAGAGAGTGAGTGGGTTAAGGCGTAGGCTGGTTTTCATGCGGAAAGTGGGTCTCCAAGAGGAACACATTTGAAACGGGGTAAGGTACTCGAGAGAGAGCTTATCCCCCTTAAAGCTTAGCCTAGTCACAATTACTCTATGAATCTTCTATCGAAAGCATGTACCCAATAATCTAGCTTAATTCGTATTCCCGTCACATACCAAGGATCCCCTCTCATTGCTTAGAAACCCTTGTTTATTTCGCTGTTTTTACTTACTAGTGACAAAACCCCCATTGTTAATTGACACGTTTGTGTCCCCTTTTAATTTACAATGCTTTTACTCGTTAATGTATTTATCTACAACTAGTTAGCTCTAAATTTTATTTCTTCTATAAATTCTCAAAACCACTCCTAATTCCAACTCTTCGAAGTCCATCCACTAGTTCATTATCACGACGGGTACCACGATCCATAATGACCTTCACAGCCCATAAAGGTGCCCGTGACTGAGGAAAGGTGTTTTCCCATTCGATTGATCAATTCAGAGTCCCGAACCGAAGCCTAAGCCCATACTCTGACTAAGAAAAGTGAAAGTTCCTATCTTGGGAACATTGACATATGGTCTTTCCGGATTAGGGAGCAGAGTATGAATCTGAAACCAATATGAAAGAAAGTCATCAAGCAACATATCAAGTGTCAAGTGTAGGTCTCCCATTCTATTACTGGGAGTTAGAACATGAAATGAAGAAGTAATAAAGAACGTTACCGCCCCAAATCTCATTGATTAGGTCTTCTGGATCACCTGATAATCATCTAATTAAACAAATGTCATGACCTAATGGACTTAGGACTAAAGCAGAGAAAGAGATATCCTTGTCAGAGGACCAAGCCACTCGAACAAAGTGAGGTTAGCGGAATGCAACTTCTTGACCGACGAGCTTCAATATGAGCTTCCAGAAAAGCATGCAAAACACACTAACCTAACTCAATGAAGGTGACTACTAGCACTGACTTAGACACACACGTGGGCGGTTGAGAACTACCTGGGATACTTTACAAGCGATATTCCAAAGGAATGGGAACATTGGTTACCATGGGCAGAAGCCGTTTCCGCTTTCGTATAGGGAAATGGTCGCTTGGGGTGTTGATTTGGCATCTTCAGCTATGGTGTTCACATCCTCCCCAAGGAGACTGAAATACTCTCTTGGTCTCTCCCCTGTAACTTGAGAAATCATAAGAGAAGAAGAAATCATTGCGTAGAAAGTCGTGCTTACTATCTCCTCCATCGTTGTTATGTAAGAGGAAAAGAGCGAAAAGCTTACTTTTAGGTATGAGATTCCGTAACGAGTAGATACTTCCGCAGGAGCATAATCTATTTTCTTGTTAAATACATTACGTGACGTTTTTCCATACTTTTTGCATTCAGTTCTAGCTATTCTGCACCTTCTAATGGACCTGAACAATATATACAGATCCCCTCCACCCTTTTTTCATTACTAATGGAATATCCTTCACTATTTGACTAAAAATGGAACGAAATGATCTTGTTTTGTTGAATTGATGACTTCGCTTCGATCTGTTCGACTATGCTTCTTTGACAGAAACCAAACTCTTTTTCCATGACAACAGTCGCAACTATAAAGAGCGGGGCGGTAAGCTCTCTATCAACAATAGGGGGCTGTCTTCAAAGCGGGACCAAACACGTCTCTTATTGAAATACCCTTTTCCGAAAGCTCCGCAGGACCACCTACCAATAGTCTTCGGCTGGAGGGGTTTATTGCACGTGATTGAACAACTGTATAGGAGTACTAATAAGTTTTGTAAGGGTATAGTTTATTTAATTCAGTGAAATTAGGCTAGTAGTCTTTCTGAATGTGATAGCTGAGAACTGTGATTCTTCGCTCGATCAATTCTTGCCATCACGCTCTGGCTTTAGCATCTGCCGAGCACATCTAAGCGAAAAATAGAAAAAAGTGCCTGGATTTCAATTGGATACCCTTTTTCTCTGTTCCAGGTACAAGTCAAGTTGAATTTACAAATAAAAATTCAGTGTTAGAAGTATTCAAATCCATAAATTCACTACGAAACAAGGCCGGAACCAATTTGAGACTTTGGAAAACTTCAAATAGTAAACTGAAACTATCAATCATATTAATATTACATCTATCTCCACATAGAAGTGTTGGAAAAGAAAGCTATCTGAGAGGCAGAGGTTGACTATAAACTTCATCTCTCTCTGGACCTCAGGGAGTTTTTCCAGAGCTGAATTGCGCGTGCACTTCTTCCAAAGCAGAATCACGTGTGTACTTGGTGTATAACCTCAACAGTATCTTCCATCAGAACCCAAAATCGGTGGAGGAAAGGAATAACGGTGGATTCCTATAGAGCATCCAGGAAAAAGCAGATTCAATCAGACGACGAATTCTTACGTGGTCCAAGGAAATCAAAGGTCCGCTTCCACGAATTTCGTCTATATTAAATCTCTTAATATCAGAATAGCTTATATAGCCATGATTCAATTCAGGTCCATCTTGATTGATTTCTCATTTTTCGGGGCTGTTTGAACTTTGACTCTTATCTGTAAGTAAGGAGCTGAAAACAAGTCCCGAACAAAAAACCTCTTCCTCATCTTGACTCATGGCATCTTCATCAGTGAGTAAATCCTTATCATCATCCTCCGTAAGATAAAAGAACGTAACTCCCCGGTTGGAAAGTCTTCCAACTTTCCAATTAGGATTTTTCGAGCACACAGATTGATTTTATTTGAATAATAAGGGTAATTTGGTTGTTTGGTTAATTCTAAGGATGTCGAATGGAGCACTAACAAGGGTTGTGTTCGAAGGTCAATTGTGTTGTAGCTGTTAAAGGCAACGAGAAAAAAGCCACGAAGGTTGACGATAAGAGCGTAAGAGTTTATGCGAGAGGGTAGAGCCCTTGATCCTTTCAAGAATGTAATTATCCTTACTATTAAGGAGCCATTCGGATCCAAACTTCTTTGTTCTTTTTAAGTCTTCTTCTTGCATAGAAGAACGCAACTGTTGCAAAAACTGTGATCGAGCGATGACAACCAGGAGGTGGGCTTGGAAGCAGCCATCCTTTGAAAAAGCGTAATAGCTCACTGAAGCAACGAGACCTTGAAAGCTGCTTTTTCAAGTGTCAGTAGCGAAACGTTCTGTCAATTGGGGAAGGTTTTTGGTGACAAGACCTAGAGATATCAGAAGTGAGAATGCTGACATGAGTAACGAAAAATCCTGTGAAAAACACGATCGCCTGCCAGTGGAAGGTTTTCTGCGTTCAGTCAATCTACGCAGAGTGAAATTTCATTCATTATCATTAGTCCAGCATGAAACTAAGAAAGAGAGATGTGACTTTTAGGGCCTTTTTGTTTAAGGGCTGCTCGCCTTTTGAATAGAAGGAAGTGGGAGAGCAGAGGTAATTTCGGTAAACCGATGCATGAGCTGAGGCTCCCATTCCCCGCCGACCCTCCAAAAAAGTAAGGGCACCCGAGAGGGAAAGAGAAAGAGGGTCTTATGGAGGGAGCCGTGGCATGAACGAATTTCTTCGCTTCGATTCCGCCCCTAAAGCTAGCTCCTACTCCTCCTCCTTCTCCTTTAGGATAGGATCCTCCTTGGTCCTTTTTACATAACACTCTCGGCCGCCCAAGAGTATTGGCTATCTTTCTGTTTATATGCAATATCTTGAAAGGCAAAGAAAAAGATCTACCGTGGCCTTATGTTGGCATGCGATTTTGGGTTACAAGCAGGTCATTCTTGTTTTAAATTCGGGATCTTATGAACTCTCACCATCCCTATGGTACTATGGTTGTACAACTACAGTACCTTATGATGAGATTTTCCACTCTTTGTTTTGTACGTACTAATATACGGTTGTTAAAGTGTACACTTGTACACCTTCGTTACATTTTTACTATTTTATCATCATTTCATTTCCAGTATCCTTGCATTGCATGCATACTCAATTACCCATCCTATACACTCTTAAGTAAATACACATGCTGCATGTTATCACTAATTAATGATAGATCATTTTGGAGTGCTACCTGATCTTAACAATGCATTCAATAGCTCCTTAACCAAATTCAAACCCTAGAAGAAGAGGGGAGGACCCTTTCCCGCAGTAGGACAGATAACGTTTGTGGTTTGAGTTCGCTTATAGAAGTGGAAATCCGACCTATATTTATTTCCAACTAAAGGTAAAGGCGTTTTTCGCTTCACTGGAATCCGACGTCAATTGGTTACCGGTTCGTAGTTCCTCATCGTGCATTGACTGACTCCTCATGGGGTTGAAAACAACGCTTTGAAACCGGTGGGAAAGAAAAGCGCAATCCATTCCGGTGGGTAGCAAACCTTAAGTGGGGTTTATTCGTCTCTAATGAAAGGAACCGATAGTAGGAAAGATACCCTACATTTGAGAGAGTTGAAATCTCACTCATAGATTTGGAAGACTCCCCCTATCAACTATCTTATTCAACAACAGATTCTTTGAAATTCAAAGTCTTAGTTCATAGGTAGCTTTTGCTATCTTTTTTTCCATTTGGATTTTTTATGCTCCTAATGTTTTGGGGCATCCTGGCAATTATATACCTGCTAATCCGATAACCCAGTCCTCTAGTACTAGGGTTGGCTCCGAGAACTAGCGTCCGTAGCGTCCGGAGATAACAATAGATCCCTATTTCGTATAGCCCTTTATTGGGTAAAGTGAATTAGAATACGCAGGTTGACATTCAATTAGAATAACCGCTGTTGTCTCTTTCCTACTCTCTGATTTCTTATTATTATTATGTAAATAATATTAAGCAAGCTGCCCTTTCGTGACTCAAAGAGCTGGTACACTTTTCGGCTCAAACGGGCAGGGGCTTTCTATTTGCTTGCAATGCCGGCTGTTCGCCTTTAGTTAGAAGTAGAAGTAGAGGGCACCGTTTGCCCCATACTTCAGAAAAAGTAAAAAAGTATGGATGAAATAAAAAGCAACTTGACTGTAAAGAGAGGAGCTTCGCCCCTACTTCAATTAAAGCTCGCCCCCCTTTTTTTCCCTCTAAAGCCCCTTCACACATGGCATCCGATTGAAAGAATGAGATGGGTTGGCAATAAAACAGCCATTTCATTTTTTTTTACGCAATTTAAAGATTAAGGAATCGATCTGGTTCTTGCAGCCTGTGGATTAGACTGCCCTAAAGCGAGTAGGAGTTTGCTCACATGCAGTTGGAAAGTTTGAAAGCAGAGCACACCCAGGAATGTTCACTTGGCCGCCTACCAATGATGCCTTTCACTTTCAGACAGTTCCTCGCGCATGAAAGGACTTCACTTATAAAGTCAAGATAAGAAAGGATGGTCTACAATCAGGGAATGACTTTTATGTTAAAGAGAATTGGCCGCAGAGAGAGCGCCTATCTCTCATAAGAGAAGGAGAGCCACTTTTTTTAGAGTATATTAATGAGTAGGACTTAAATTCCAAGCGCTCCTAGCTCAGAAACCACACACAGAGAAACACATGGAGGCCCATAAGCTCTTTTGAAAGAAGAAACTATTTGGTCTCAATAAAAGAGCCTATGAAAGGAAAAGAAAATGGAATTGAAAGTTCCTTGCCTTAGACTTCGAGTTGACAAAGAGGAATGACAGAACTCTTGGCCTTACGAGACGCGGGCAACTTTGCTATTCAAAAGGATAGAAGTAAGAAAATGTTGGAAGAGATGGCCTTGAGCCTGTAGAAAAAGCTTTGACTAAAGAAGGCCGATTCCCCTAAGCATTTAAAGGGCTACGGCTTTCGCGGGCACCCTCCAGATCTGTCCAAATTCAAAGCCCATCAAAGGCATATGAAATCATGCAAAGGATTTCCTGTTCTTAAGATTTTGAAATTCTAGTGCGCTATTGCACCTGCTAGAAAGAACAGTTGAACTGCCATTGGCCCGGGTTCAGCCTTTACTTTGAATTAGACTTAGGCTTTAATGGGGCTTTTTCCTAAATATAAATTACCAATTTATTTCAGACTGATGCAGGGCTTGAATAGACAGGAAGAGATGGCTAAAGGAAGATTGCATATTTCTATTCAAAGAAAGCCCTTTCTTTTGAGTATCTCCTTGTGAATGGACAAGCCAGGTACTCTTATTTTACGACGGTAGGGACGATTGCTTCCATTACTGACCAGAAAGACACCAAATTCTCGTCTCACCACCCCGAAGCATATAGATCCACCCGATCGATGAGCACTCAAACTGAACTCGCTGCACCCCCTAAGTGGACGAGAAACAAAAGATTTCTCGGAGCAACCCCCCAAGTTCCAGACCCAGGAGTCAACTTTGGCGCATACCACGGTGGGGTCTTCGACTGGGGTGAAGTCGTAGCTCATTTTCCTTTCAGGGTAAAGCGGCGCATAAAAAAGGGCTTAGAAAGATCGTTTTTGTTCAACATTTTTTTTTCTAGAAGTAGGGAAAGTATCAAGCCTTACCTAAGCCTTAGCCTAGTCTATATCCACAGCTGACACAACTCCGTACCAACGCCTCACTACTACTTTCATTTTTTAATTAATTAACGGCTAATTTTCCCAAAAGAACATTCATTCATTTCTTTCTTCCCCGTCGACCACGACGACTGAAACGACGCGAAAAATCTTCTTCTGGTGTTCCATGATAGTATGGAAGATGCATTTTCTCTAGTCGTTGCAGGGCACTTCTTTGACTAAAGCAGAATTGTGCAACCACATAATAAGTATCATGTAGAGCAATGTCTAGCCCAAAATTAGCCAGAACTATTCTAGTGAGTCCTCCTATGGTGAATAAAAAGAGACAGTCAAAACGTAACATCCTTTGCCCTATACTTTGAGATGCTCTTCTCCTATTTTACGAATCCTACAACTCTTTTTACTGAGCGAAACTCCATCCATATCCCTACTAGTGGTTTTTCTTTCATTCAATCATCATTGAATCAAATGGGGCCTTTTCATTTTCCAAATTGGAACTTAATTAAACTAAAGAGTCACACTTTTCTTCTTCTATATAAGTGAATAGATCTTTGTGATTCAATCGATTCGATTCTCGTTCTCACCCTCGGCGAACTCCCTTTAGGAAAAACCATTCGATTGAATGCAATCTCTGATGTAAATGACATGAAAAAGGGATATATACAATTGAATGGAATATACTGCTAGAGTATTTGAAAGCATCTGCAAAGCCAACAACGGGCACAGTCGATCGTAGATCCCACCCCCTTCAACATCTCTCATAATGTGTTCTACGCTGTTGAAAGCTAGATCCACATGAGATGTGTAATGCATAGCTAAAAAAGCGCCAGTCACTATCTGAATGACTAAACAAATACCCGCTAACGAATCGAACCCCCACCAATAACTAAGATTTCTCGGGGTTGGATAATCTATGTTGCTAAAATAAACGGGATGGGAGGATCGACCAGTTCAGATAATTTTGAAGAGGCATTCTGTCCGGTAATGAAGTTCAAAGTTTTCGGCTGTAGCGGTTGGTTAGGCTAGGCCGGTTAGAACCTCTCCGCTTTGCGGGGAAACTTGTAAGTACAGTTTGGGGGGAGGCGGGCGTCGACCCTACCTTCTCTAGTACGAAATGGGCCACTTCAAATAGGGTGCTATGGGCTTTGTCTTATGTAGATAAAAAATGATGAATGGGAGCCTTTCTGCAAAATCAATGTCCGCCTCGCCGCTGTTTCGGGTGACTGGAGAATTGCTGTAAGGAATACTAAAAGAAAGTATGCAGGACGGTACAAATAGCTTGTCTGGATTGAAGGGAGTTGAACCAATCTATCATTCAAGGTAACAGGGTATTAAGAAAATCGGCACGGGGTTCAGAATTTTTCCTTCAACCAGGCCTTTCCATTCCGAAATCGAGAAAGATCACTCTGAAAAGTTCCGAATATCATGAATATCCTTCACCCCTATATCCTCATCTTCCTAACCTAGAAAATAGGAAGAGTCACTAAGACAAGAGAGCTATAGGTAAGCAAGCAAGAAAGATAGGTGCAAAAAAAGGGCGAGGCAAGTGGCCCAAGGGCCGCTCACAGTAGTTCTACCTATAGAAAGGATCATGAAAGAGGCGATCAGAATGGTACTCGAACAATCTTAGTTCAGTTTAAGAAGTCAAGGAGGCATGAAGAGCTAACAAAGATTCTTTCTATTTGACTGTCCGAAATCAAGTGGGAGAGCCTTTATTTTTATTTTTGGGATCACAGATGTGGCATTGATTCCCCTATTTGTATTTGATCATGTTTCATCGTCCTTCTTATAAAGAGCCTAGCAAGAACCGATTCAGATTCAATTGCTCGAGGATGAGGTATATTGGTATCTTCACTAGTTGCCTTTCAACAGTTCCTTCTCTGGTCGCACCTTCCCTTCATAGATAGTCGGCGCTTTTAGTCATAGGCTATCGCCCATTCCTGATAGCTGCAGCTCTGCCCGTTCCCTATTCCATTAAAGGATGAATGGAAATTGATCTGACAACAGCTGGGCAAAATCCATCTCTTTCCATCTCTATGTTCGCTAAACTTGCTTCCTTTCTTGATTTCATGAAGCCGACCTTAACAGACATCTCTTACATTTTCCTAGATGGAAGATCCGGTGAATCAATTCAATTAGATGCCGCTTACCTAGATGCGGTGCTTGTCCCTCGAACGACTTCCAGAGATAATTACAGTGAGAGGAGATGAAAAGCATTCTTCCTTCGCGAATACCGACTTCACCAACCCCCAGGTCTTGGAATCGGGCTAGGAGAAGCTATTGAATTTGTCCAGTCGAAAGGGAAAGGTGATGACTATCAGTTCTGACTCTTTTTCCAAAGGAAGCGAGTGGAATATAAGACATCGAATAAGGGAGTGAGTCTGTCCAAATAAGCTCTTAAGAAGGGGAGTTTCATTTGACAAAAAAGGTTTGGACTGAAACCACTCTCAGACGGAATCGACTGACTTCTAGTTGCATCGGATCTAGAGATCTGTTGCCAGTTCCGATAGAAGGAAAGATCCTCCCTAGTTCAATCAGAATCGAGAACTGCGGAGAGGTTCTAACTGGCCTAGCCTAACCAACCGCTACAAGCGGGTAGGAAATAGATGTGGTGGAGACTCAAGTCAAGGCGATGGATCACTATCACTATAGATATATGCTTTCCCTGGACTGTTAACTTGGCCCCATCACTTAACAACTTCTTTAAACCTCTTCTCTTGTTCAGCAGCACGATCACAACCACGGTCCGTAATGAGGACCACAGCCCGTGAAGTTGGCCGTGGTCTTCACTTGTTAATTCCACTTTCAGCTCTTCTCAGGCCTTCACACTGGTTCAATTTCACGTGCTCAACGCACGGACCGTTATGAATGTCACGGTCCGTGAAGTTGGACGTGAACTTCACTTAGTCATCATCATTCTCTGCTTCTTTTTCCACTTTTCTACACACGCCAGATTTTTCCTATACCATTAACAAACATATCAAAGTAGACAAAACTACACTTAATTCTAGTATTAGTTCCTCGTTTTTAAGCATCAAACGTGCCAATATTTCGCGGCATATCATCTAGTGATTCAATGTTCATTAAGTCAAGATACATTAGTTACACAAGAAGAGGATGCCCTAAGCCTACAAATTCAAGGTATAACATTACATTGAAGAAACCCTTCGCAATACAACATCATCATTGACAAGTATATAATTGAGAATAACCTTTCAATAATACACAATTGCATTCTAGACATGATCACATTACTTTCATTGAAATCATAAAGCATATACATAAAATAATGATTATACATCACTCATCATGAATTGCCCTTCAAAGCCATGAATCACAAATCACCAACAAACCTAGAATACTACAATTTAGGCATGAATAATGACATAATTCAATAATCTCAAATAATATAGACATATTCTATTCACGTGCTTCCATAATCAATCAACTCACATCATGAAGTCACAATTTAGTAATTTAGGAAATTCATCGGTTCTTTGGGAGATTTCATCTTAAATCAACAATTAAACATCAATTCACTCATAATTCATCTTAAATAAACCTTTGAAAATGTTTTGAAATTGAACCCATGACTTAGATTGAAACCCTAACTTTTGGGGGAATTCGGAATCTTTGAAATCTTGTTTTGGAGGAACTCTATGGGTGAAAGCTACCCATAGATGAAAATCCACCATACCTTGCTTAAAAATCTCCAAGAAATTTGAGGAAGAACCTTGAATTCCTCCAAACCCTAGCTCCAATCTACTTTTCTTCTTCTTTGAGTTTTAGAGAGAGAAATATTGTGAGGGAGAAGAAATTTTTGATTTGATTTGGGTCTTGGGTTTAATGAAGTAAATAGGGTGGTTTATGATTTAAAATAGTTTATATAAGTGAAATAACATAGTATAAATCGACCCCATTAATTAACTTATTAATTAGGAAATTACCAAAAAGACCCTCTCTAGGCAGCCCATTCCCAGGCACCACGAGAGGGCTCACGAGCCGTGGTCAAGACCATGAGCTGTGGTCCTTGGGCAGTGGCTAAGTCTTGGGGTCTTGGCCTCTTTCATGCCAAGGCATGACCACGAGACCTCCCACGGACCGTGGTCAAGACCACTGACCGTTTTGCAGGTCGTGGTCTCTTAGCAGTAGCTTGGCCTCAATGCCTCGCTTCCCACATGCCTAAGGGGTCTTCACGAGCCCCTTCATGGACCGTGGTTCAGACAACTGTTCGTGAAGGTGGTCGTGGTCTTGGGCATTGCTTGGCCAAGGTTGGGGCAACCTTGGCCTTTGTTTTAGGCTTTACCCCTTTGCCTTGGCACTTGCCTTTGCAACCCTCAATCAAACCTTAGATGGTTTTCTAACTACGGGGTCTGACACGTACCTTGACGGTAAGTCAAACGTTTAGGCTCTAGTTCAACCTACTAGTTTTCTGAGTCGTTACATAATAGGTCCCGAGCTGGTATATGAGGCTAAGGAGAAAGTTTGACTCATTAGAGAAAAGTTAAAAATGGCTCAAAGTCAGAAAAAGTCATATGCCGATGTTAGGAGAAGAGATCTTGAGTTTGATGTTCATGATTGGGTTTACTTAAAAATTTCACCCATGAAGGGTGTAATGAGGTTTGGCAAGAAAGGGAAGCTTAGTCCCCGTTATGTAGGCCCATAGTAGATTTTGAGGCGTGTTGGTAGGGTTGCTTATGAACTTGAATTGCCTAGTGAATTTACATCGGTGCATACGGTTTTCCATCTCTCTATGATGAAGAAATGTGTTGGTGATCCGAAATCTATAGTTCCCTTAAAAGGTTTGGGAGTTAAGGAGAATATGTCTTATGAGGAAGTTCCGATTGAGATTGTAGACCGGCAAGTCAAGAAGTTGAGAAATAAAGAAGTTGCTTCCGTAAAAGTGTTGTGGAGGAATCACCTAGTTGAAGGCGCTAATTAGGAGCCTGAGACCGATATGATGTCTCGATATCCTCATCTCGTTCCTTCTACTCTTACTCTATCTTGAGTTATTGAGTTCCTCATGGTCTGCTCTCTTTGGTGCCATGTGCCTTAGATATTCCCATGATTTCCTTATTTATGCATGTTCATGAAAAACCTTAAGTTTTGAGAAAATATCAAATTTATTGATTTTTACATGGTTAGGTGCATTTGAGTATGAATTGCATATATACTTTATGATATGATGTTTTGAACATGCTTTAGCTTGGAGTTGATGTTTCCTCCTCGGATATGTCCATTAATGTGATTCTATACATGTTGGGCTGTTAAGTTAAGATCCTACCTTTCTTTTGATGTCTTGACTCTCATTCGAGGATGAATGTTCCCAAGGGGATATAATATAACACCTTGAATTCGAAAAGAGAGGAAATTTCAGATTTTTCAGAAACCTGGTGCTATCACCGATGACACAATTCACGGACCGTAGGTGGATCGATGGTCCGTCGATGGTGGCCGTGGTTGGAGAGTCAATTTTCCAAAAATGTCAAGTTTTCTATATTTTTCAACGGTTTACCAGAACGCTCCGTAGTTCAATCCACGAGTCGTAGATTCGTCCCGTGTGTGAGTTCCAGACTTAGAGAGAAAATTCAGGTTCAAAAGTTGAGATCCACGGTCGGGATCAACGGTTCGTCGTTGGACCCACGGTCCATGGACGAGGTCCGTCGATCTAGGCCTCAGATCCCAGCCTTTGATCCAAACGACAACCTAGTAGGATGGTCCATGGATTGACCAACGGACCGTCGGTCTGGCCGTCAGTTGGTGTTGGCAGTTAGTTTCTAGGGGCAATTGGGTCTTTTCGTAATTATTTTATCCTTCTACTATGTCATTTTACCCTTCACTAAAACCCCTATATAAGTGTTTTAATCACCCAATTTCCCCAATTGAAATCATTCTCTCAAATTTAAAAAAATAAGAACAAGTCTTCTCTCCAAAATATTTCTCTCTCTAGAAAGCTTGAAGAAGAAGGATTCAACCTAGGGTTTCAAGTCAAGTCTCCTAATCCTCCATTGAAGTTATGAAATTGGCATTGAGGTATGAATGTTTTCACCCATGGATTCCTTCCATTTATGGAGTTCCCAAATTCTCATATTTTCAAAGTTAGAAATCCCCAACTAAGTTAGGGTTTTTTCTCTATGTTATTGGTTCTCTTGATTACTTATTTAAATGATTGAATTATGATCTCTTAAGCATGAATTGATGAAATTCTATGATTTATGATGATTCCCAATGAACCCATGTAATTCCCATATTTTCCAAGTTATGATGATATGATGTGGGTTTTGAATTATGAAAGAAGGGATTATGAAATTAAGCATCTTCTTATGGAATTTATGTAAATGTTTTAAGGATGCTTTGAGAGTGAAGTATCAATGATGTTGTTGTTGTGTTGTTGAAAGGAATTTCTCATATATATGAAAGCATGATTGTGAAATGTTTTCTTACCTAAAAATGGCTCCTAAGGTTGAAACACTTTTCTCACCTAAAATGAACCAATGATTAAGGAAATTATGCTAATGTTGAGGCAAGAGGTGATTACCCATGCTATCTATTGAATGACAAGAGGCGATTACCCATGTCATGTGAAATAAGGACAAGAGGCGATTACCCATGTTCCTTTAAGAGCTAAGATGAATAGGATTAAGAACTATTCCATGGAAATTAAGCTTAGTACCGAGTGGACAAGTGGCGATTACCCAAGTCTCATAAACTATGTACCCACATAGGATTGTATAGCTAAAAATTATCTAGTGGATCCACAAAATCTAGAAGTTCGTGGTCCTTACCTTGCAAATAGGACAACTCTTTTCGGTGTGGGAGACACCGGATTTCGTGTTGCTAGCTCGCATGGTCTTATATGTCAGTTAAGAGTTCTTTCCACAAAAAATAAAGTTATGATGAACCAAGGTTACCTCAAGAGGTATCATAAGTATGTTTTAAGATGATGTTCATGTGCATTAATCATGTTTTATGGCTTATGGTTTCTAACTCTAAGTAAGCATGTTTTAGCTTGATCATTGCTTACTCATGAAAAGTTCCATTTTAGCATTTTTTAAATGTTTATATGCCTGGCTATCATACTTGGTACATATTTTTGTACTAACACATACTCTTGCCTACATTTCCCTAAATATATGGTCTGACAGTCAGGGTTCTCAGTTTCGTGTCTAGATGTTGATTTGAGAGAGATTTCGAGCTTTGGTGAGTCCTCATGCTTCGAGGACGGATGCTCATTGTTTTCAATTTTCCTTCTTACTTTTATTTTTGGACATGATGTCTGGGCTATGCCCAATTTCAGTCGTATGTACTAGATGGCTAATGAGACAAGTATTTAGACTTCCGCTTTACTTTTATAAAAATTTTGGACTTGAAACGTTGTTCTTTATCTCTTTTGTTCTATTTATTATGTTATGAACGCTTAGTGGCTTGTATGGGGCCTCTCGGGGTCCTATATGCCATGTTACGCCTAAGGGTACCTTTGGTCGTGACATGTTGGGAAGTTGGGCAAATATGGCATCAAATTCAGACCTCAAATGGTCCTAATACTATTCTTTGAAGACTTGTATTCTCGAGAATTAAGGCAAAACTTGAATTGAATCAAGGAATTAAAGCAAGAATCAACTTTAGCAAACAAAATTGAAGGATATTACCTTCAAATCACTTGAAATGGTCAAGAACAGAGGAATGTCACCATGAATCGAGCTCCCCGATCAATGGTTTTTGTAAGAAAAGAATGAGGAAGAAAGGGATTAAATCCCTTGCGATAACCTCAAAAGCGGTCACGTGGCCGTTTAAGCGGCCATCGCTTTAGCTATCAGCTGGCCGCAAAAGTAGCCCAACTCTAGGAGGTGCCTGCTGGAAAAGTGGCACCCGCCCCCTGATGCCCTCTCAAAAGAGGCTAAAGCCATGACACCGGTGACTCAGCAGTAGGAGCACAATTCTCCAAACTTCAAATGGACCCTCAGGGGTCCAAACAACACAAACGAAAAGTGCTACCCACTCTTAAATGACATTCCAGAATCAAATGAAATTGACGGAACAATCAAGAGAGGTCGTTCTGTTTGAATGTTGACTCAAGCCAATACTTTCAAGGCAAACAACCACCAAAACGAGAAATGCCACAAAATCATTTTAATCACCTCGATACCCAAACCAGAGGCTGTTCTAGACTTAATTTGGCATTCTAGAGCTAACGGTGCTGACAAAATTCTCATTTGAGCATGTTTACCAGAAATGTTGAGCAAATTCAAACTTTGACCAAAACCTAAAAGTGGAACGACCTTATGGCCTAAATTTGAAATGACAGCATCAAAACCTAAACAAATCATCCCACTAGACCAAAATGATCCTTCGGAGCTGATGGAACTGAAAAAATTCTCATCCTACATTAGAATCTTCAAATGTTGACTAAAGTCAACTCTTTCATACCATAAGCCTCAAAAATAGAAAAACTCCCAATAACTCTTCCAACTCCTCGGGAAGCATGCCAACCAATCCAGCACCACACAAAAGCTACGAGAAGGGGTAAAATAGTAAAAGCATGCAAAAAAACATAAATGACCTCAAGGGTCATTATATTTAGATTGACGTAGAGCTTGGTAAAAATAGTTATACCAGAATCATGTTATTTTCATTAGATAAAAATGTTGTATTTTATTACTAATATTGACTTTAAAAATGTGTCTACTCAGGTATAGGTACATGTACATATGTAAGGAATGATAAGTTGAATAATCATCCTTTTTTGTAGTTGGTTATTGAAATTCGGGTGATTAATACTATTTTATTCAATATGTTCTATTTGGGATATATGGTTTGTTAGTACAAAGCAAGCCTTAATTTGCTGAGATTATGACCATCTCCATCTTGCCTTGTTTAATATTCCTAATTAAAAAAATAATTGTCCTGCTCCATTAATACTATTTTTCATTTATTCTCTTTTCTTACTTTACATCATGTGATTTTTGATTTCTGTTACTTCTTTTGTTATTATTTTTAATTGGATGAATAGTCAATTTTCAAAATTGGATCTTCTCTTTTTATTCGTCTAGATTTCAAAATAGCACTAACAATACATATGTTACTATGTATAATAAGTATAAAGTTTGAATTTCCTATACAAATCAAACAATAGTCTGTCAACAATAATGTGAAGGAAAGAAAATATATTGTTATTTATCACAAATTTGTTTGACAAAAAAAATAGTTTATACACATCAAAATGTTATAGCTCTGCAGTGTCCAGAAAATATCCGATTCAAGAAATTCCTTTTAAATTATTACTACAATAGAATCCCATATACATTAAGCAAAACAAATAAAATAAAGGGAAATTTTGGTAAATAACCACTATAATAAACTTAATTATGCTCTATAGCTATAGTTTGGATATTTACGGGCTATAACTACAATTTAAGCTTCCTCATTTATTCAATTCATGGGTACATTTGTATAATTGAATTATTTTTGTATAAACTCGAAGTAAGGAATTTATACAAACACAAGCATCTGAACTTTAAACAATTATACAAATTATAATATACAAAATTGTATTATACAAAATTTACACAATCATATTATAAAATTTTAAATTATACAAACGTGCAAATTATACAAACTCAAAACCCTGGCCCACGTAATTATCACTAAGTGTTGGTCGCGAGTGATAACTAACTAAAACTATAACTATGATGACTAATTAACTAGTATATGTTTGTTTAACAATGTAATTTTCCCTAAAATAAATGGATCAATTCTATTTTGCATGACCCGCTCTACCTTGTTAAAAAGATTCAAAAATTAATTTTTGTTCTACGCCATCCCATTAATTTATTCCCTTGTCCTACCTCATTATATGATTACCCATCCTTGCCTTGCCCCAGTACATCCCTAATAACACAATTCTTGATTTGCTAGGAAGAATTCAAGATGAAAACTATGTTGTCACGATTAAAAAAACTCGAGCTATGATGACACCTATCATAAGCCACCAGTAGGTAAGCCGATCCATATCCTGAAATAATAAGTAACATAGTTATTGGGCAGAAATAAAAACCATAGAGGAATTTAAAGAAATTTTAAGATATTCAGTGGAAAAGAGAGAACAATAATATATACAAAACCAGAAGTACAAAAACCAAACTTACTACTTGGTGGTCAACAGTACAAAGCTACTATACGAGTACAAGTCCCAAAAGTACAGACTTGTCTTAAAAATAAAAAAGTATTCAAAAATTATATATAGAAGGAAATAGGTTAAACTAGGACGTCAACTGCTCACCCTCAGTCTCTGAAGATCCCCACATCTGGTTGAATCAATGGTGACGACCGGTGCTCGAATCTTCATCAAGAAAAGAGATGTAGAATGCAATATGAGTACCAAAAATGTTAGATACCCAGTGGACATCATAGGTCGAATGAGCTTGAAAATTGAAGAAAATAGTAAAAAGTGAGAAGTAACAACAACTAGAGGTCACAAAACGAAATGGTAATGAAAAACTTAACTATATAGCACACGAGTCTAGTCAATGACTAAAAGTAAAAAAATAGCTAGCGATAATCTATTTGGACCCCATAAGACCAAAAGGTACACTCATGAACAATTGAAAATAAATAACCCAAACAGACCCCCACAAGCCTGATGAGTACACAAAAGAGCTAATGAAACTACTAGCTAATTCTAGGAGTATTCCAAAACTGTAACGGCCATCCACAAACTCCAATCGTGGTAAAAGGAAACCCAAAGAACCCCAAAATGAACCAGCACATAAAGACTCAAACTTGACTAATAGTAGTGTGCTTGGACTCAAACCGATCTTAAAGAGAGGCACAAGTCCTTGAACCAAGGATGGCAAACATGCACATAGACCTCGAACCACGAATAATAATCAAAAGGGCGAACCTTAAACCGTGGATAATAAACTCTAAATGTCTTTAAATTCCTCACTCTTTCTCATACAGGATCACATCGTAGAGCACAACCCTATTTATAAGGCTGCGGGACCCACTCCAGATCCAAACCCAAGACTCGATCCAATATAAAGCACAAGGCTCAAAATCACCAATTGACAAATTTGAGTCAACTCGCAAGGAAAATTATGGATGAATGGTCATAAGATATTAGTTTTCACCCAACTAAGGATCATTCTATCCGACCCAAGTCAATTGTATTAGTCTATATGGAGCTAAATCATCTGAAAAACATTGGAGAATTTCTAAGGCCTATCTCCTCCAAACGTAATCTAAGACAATGACTAGCCTACATCTAGGCTAAGGACATGAACAAGCTACCAACAACAATGCGAACAACAATATATATACACTACAAAGCATGAAACAACCAACACCACTACATTACTTCCAAAAACCACCCAAAATACATCTAAGGCATGAATTCTAATAACTAAACATAATTCAAACTACAAATCCATCCTGATTCTAGCTAAACAACATGAATTCACAATAACAAGCTTAATCAATAGACCGGTAAGTCGTTGCCTAGCACAAATTTGATCGCGCATGCTCTAAAATCCTAATACTAGAGCTTTTCCCTTTGAAATATCATGCCTCAGAAATCTAAAAGTCAAAAAAGGAAAGGAAAAGTTCAGTTTTTGGAACTGAAGCAATGATCTATGAGTCCCATATACAGACCGAATGAGGTTCTACAGGCCGTAGAAGGTGATTTATAGTCCGTGGTAGAGTTTTTGGAAAATGTCAAGTCTAGTAAGTCGATCTATGAATGAACATGACAAAACATAGGGCATTCTATGGGTTGTAAGAAGTTTCTCTAGAGTTGATTTAGAGATTTAATTTGAGAACTCACAACTACAGAAGAAATTGATGGGTCATATTTGGTTCTACGGGTCATAGGAAATACCTGTAGAAGGGATCCAGATTTAGTAGAGTTGGACTTAAATTGGGTTCTATGGAAGGGGTCTACAGACCATAAAATAAATAAATAATCATATAGATGTCTCATGAGAAGTTTATTGAATTTGAGGTTTTTGAAGTTTGTTCTGCGGTTGACTAGTACATGTTGTAAAAAGTCCTACGGACCACTGGTCAAACCCGTAGATCACTCTTGCCGTTATTTTTTAAGGGTATTTGGGTGTGTTCCTATGTATTTAATAGTTTATTTTTTAAGGGTATTTGGGTGTGTTCCTATGTCTTTAATATATATACTATATCAATTTTACCCTAGTTCTAAGTCTTATAATTACCTTTTAATTCCTAAAACTATCTAAACCCTCTCATTCTCTTAAATTCTCAAAACCCATCCAAGTTCATCCTCTCCAATTCTCTCTCAAGCTTAAGGAAGCAAGCTGGGGTTCCAATCTTCGAATATCCCTTTTTATTCTTTCTTTGATAGGTTTTGATCATCAAGGTATGTGTGAATTCATCAATGGATTCTATTCATCCATTGGGTCCCAGGAAATCTCAATCAATAAAAGTTAATTTCACCCAATTATCTAGGGTTTCATGCAAATCTATATGGGTCCTATTTGTTGATTCAATTTATTGATTTCAATATTATTATGAATGAATTGATTCAATTAAAATGTTTTCAATTGATTCCATATGGACCCATGCTTTTTACTTGATTATGATGATGAATTTATGAAGAAAGCTCATGAACTCTAATTTCTAAAGCTATGCATGTCTTATGAAGAATGATGTTTTATGAAATAAGAATGTGTTTGAGATGAGTATAAATGAATTGTTAAAAAGTTTTCTCACATATTATGAATCTTGATTTAAAAGAGCCACTCTATAATGACTTTATGATTGGATTGGTAGTTTAGTTATGTCTTTTCAAGTATGATGATACGAATATGTTTCTGACTAATTCCATTGGGATTTAACTTATCACCAAGAGAACTTTGAGGTTGAGGCTCAAATAAGGTAGTCTCTAGTAACAATCTCTAGTTACAAACTACATTCCCATCGAATTGTATAAAATAACCTAGCCAGTGGATCCACAATAACATGAATAATATTATACAAAGTTCTACCTTAGAAAGTAGACTCTCCCTTCTTGATGTGGGAGTTAGATCGGATTCCATGTTATAGCTGACATGATCAATTTTCGATTAAAGCTAGTATCTCATGAAATGAACTAAGTTACCTTAAAAGGTTTTATGAAAGCTTTCAAATAATTTTTAGAATGCTTTGACCATGTTCTTGATTTATAATGTATCTCCAAAGGTTTTAATATGTATTTTAGCTTTGTCATGCATATCATGTTTAAATATGTACTCATATGATGATATTTATGCTTCCATGCATTTCTCCATACGTAGTATATTCGATTTACTAAAGCATACTTGTGCCTACATTATTTCATAATGTCGTCTCCGCCTGTCTCCTTCCTTATGCATGTGGCTAGCTCGAATTGCTCTTGTGCTTTTGATTTTGTCAGTCCTCATACTTCGAGGACAAGACCATGAGTACTTTTACTACTTTTATGATTTCTCCCTTGACTTTGTACATGGTGTATGTGTTACGTCCCAACCACTCTATTGATTTCTAGAATGACTTGTCAAGACTTAGTTATGATTTTGCACTTATGTTCAAAAATTATTTTACGATATAAGACATCTTACTTGAATTTCTTGTGCTTTTATTATATTGTGTTGTATGCATGTCAAGTGGCTTGTATAGGTCCTTTGGGTTCTTCTACGCCATGTCATGTCTAGGGTGTACTTTGGGTCGTGACAAACTTGGTATTCTGAGCACATGATTTTAGAAAAGGTCCTAGGAAACTTCACTTCTTTCACTACTCTAAAGTCATTCCATAAATTTCTTCTCTATAAGGATCCTTTTCTTAACTCTTGTCCGTTGCTTTTCAGGATATGGCTCATCATAGAGCTTATGTGAGAAGGAATATGGCTAATGATGTGAAGTTCAAGTTTCCTTAAGCTCTGGTTGATCCTTTGTCCGAGAAAGTGACTCATGCCAAATTTAGAGTCACTTTTCATGTCATGGCCCAAGCTATGATAGCCCAAGATAATAGAGAGGCCATTGCTCCTGTGAGCCCAAATGTGGGTACAGAGACAACAAGGATAATGTACTTCACTAAGATGAAACCCTCAGAGTTTCATGGGTTAAAAACTGATGAGGATCCTCAAGAGTTTATTTATGAGGTGTATAAGATGGTAGAGATAATGAGAGTATTAACGGTAAATAAAGTAGAATTGGATGCTTTTAAACTCAAGGGTGTTGCTCAAGTTTCGTTCGACCAGTGGAAGGAAGAGAGGGCTATTGATTGGGAGAAATTTAAGGGAGCTTATCTTGGTTGTTTCTATCCTCTTGATATAATAGAGGCAAATCATTAATATTTTTCAAGGCAATATGAGTGTCAAAGATATGCTTTGAAGTTCACTCAATTGGCTAAGTATTCTCCGATAATGGTTGCCGAGTCTAGGGTAAGCATGAGTAAGTTAGTGTTAGGTGTCTCCAAAATAGCGGTCAAGAAATGTCGTACTACCTTGTTGATCAAAGAGATTAATATATCCCGTTTGATGAAACATTCCCAATAAATTGAAGAGGAAAAGTTAAAAGAGAATTCTAAGGAGTCAAAGAGGGCAATGATTGGTGATAATGACTTTACTCATCCTAGGTACGGTGGACATAGTAGTTCTTAATCTCGAAAAAAGTTCTTTAGTCAAGGTTCTTCAAATTTTCCAACTCTTATGTTCAACAAGGATATGGTGTATAATTCTAAGCCACAAGGAAGTGGTGGAAATGGATCTTGTATTCCCGCTTTCCTAAGGTGTGGCAAGATTCATTCGAAAAAATGCTTAGCCAGTATGAATGGTTACTTTGGTTGTTGAAAGAGTGGTCACAGAGTGAAGGATTTTCAGTTGCAAGCTAGCAAAGGAAATGATGGTAAGCAAGCTCAACCTAGTGGTTCTGGTGCGGGTACTTCTCTTCAGAATAGGTTTTATGATCTTTAGACTCGAGAGGATCATGAGGGTTCTCCGGATATGGTAACCGATATGTTGAAAGTCTTTTATTTTGAGTGTATGATTTGCTTGATCCATGTGCCATATTGTCATTTGTTAATCCTTATGTGGCCATGAGATTTCATGTTACACCTGAAATCTTTTCAAACTTGTTTCATGTATACACCCCTATTGGTGATTCTATTATTGCGAAAAGAGTTTATAGAAATTTTCCTATTTCCATTTCTCATAGAGTTCCTCATGTTGATCTTGTTGAGCTTGATATGTTAGATTTTGATGTTATTCTTAGGATGGATTGACTTCATGCATGTTATATTTCCATAGATTGTAGAACTCGATTAGTTACATTTAAGGTTCTGAACGAACCTATGATGTCATGGGAAGGGGGAAATTATGCTTTTAAGGGTTGGTTTATATCTTGCCTAAAGGCTAGGAAAATGATTTCTAAGGGCTGTATTTATCATTTTCTTAGGGTTAGGGATATAGATTTTGAAACCCCTACTCATGAGTCAATTCTGATTGTAAATGAGTTTCTGGAAATGTTTCCGATGAACTTCTCGGTATTCCTACTTAAATGGAAATAGACCTCAGTATTGACCTTTTCCTTGATACACAACATATCTCTATTCCTCCTTACATTATGGCTCCAACAAAACATAAGGAATTAAAGGACCAAGTGATATATTTCCTAGATAAGGGTTTTATTAGACTGAATATCTCTCCAAGGGGTGTTCAAGTGTTGTTAGTTAGAAAGAAGGAGAGTTCCCTCTGAATGTTCCTAGACTCTTAACAAATGAATAGGGTTACCATTAAGAACAAGTATCCTATTCCAAGGATTGATGATTTGTTTGATCATTTCAACGGTGCGAGTCTTTTCTCCAAGATTATCCTTTGGTCGGGTTATCACAAACTGAGGGTGAATGAATATGACATTCCAAAGATGGTTTTTCAAAATTGGTATGACCATCATGAGTTTTTGGTAATGTCATTTGATTTTATTAATGCCCCGATGGTGTTCATGGATTCGATGAATAGATCTTCAAGCAATATCTTGACATGTTTGTGATTGTTATTATTAACGATATCTTAATTTACAGACGGAGTGAGGATGAGCATATTGAGTATTTAAAGATTGCGTTTCAAGTTCTCAACGATAGAGAATTGTATGCTAAGTTTAGCAAATGTGAGTTTTGATTAGATTCATTGCTTTCCTTGACCATATTGTCTCTGGTGAACGTATTCAAGTTGATCCTAAGAAGAAAAAGGAGGTTAAGAATTGGCCTAGGCATGTGTCCACTTCAAATAAATAGAGTTTCTTGGGTTTGGACGGTTCTTAAAGAAGGTTTTTGGAAGAAGTTTCCTCTGTTACTTTGCCTTAAACGACATTGACTCAACAAAAAGTGAAATTTCTATGGTTGAAAGCTTGTGAGAAAAGCTTCTAAGAGCTGAAGGATAGAATCACTTCAGACCCTATATTGACTTTACCGAAAGGATCAGATGGTTTTATGGTTTATTGTGATACTTTATGAATTGGTCTTGGTTTTTTTCTGATGCAACATGAGAAAGTCATCACATATGCTTCAAGGCATTTGAAGGTGCATGAAATAAATTATGCAACTCATGATTTGGAGTTAGAGGCGCTAATGCTTGCTCTAAATATTTAAAGGCATTACCTATATAGTGTTCATCGACTAGAAGAGCTTGAAGTACGTGTTCACCCAAAAGGATTTGAATCTTCACCAAAGAAGATGTTTTTCAGTTATTGAAGGATTACGACATATGTGTACACAATCATGTGGGTAAATAAAACATGGTGGCGGATGCTTATTATAGGCTATCGATGTGAAACATTTCTCATATTGAGGATTGTAAGAAATAGCTAGTTCGATATGTTCATAGGTTGGTCTGGTTGGGTATACACTTGGTTGATTCTAATGAAGGAAGTGTGATTTTTCAAAATGGTTTTCAATCGTCTTTTATATTGGATTTGAAGGATAAGCAAGATCTTGATGCGATATTAGTTAATTTGAAGAAGTCGGTTTCTGAAAAAGCAATTGAGGCTTTTTCCTAAGGGGGATTTAGTGTTCTTCGATACCAGGATCGACTATGCATTATAAATGTTGATGAATTGAGAAATTATATTTTGATAAAAGCTCACAGTTCTCGGTATTATCTTCACCCAGGAGCCACCAAGAAGTACCGCGACTTTAAGGAGGTCTATTGGTTGATTGGTATAAAGAAGGCTATTGTGGAATTTGTGGCAAAGTGTCCAAATTGCCAATAATGAAATTTGAGCATCATAGACCTGGTTGTTTGGCTCAAGATATTTGTATTCCTACTTAGAAGTGCGAAGACTTGAATATGAACTTTATTACGTGTTTACCTCGTACTCGTTGTGAGTTCAATTTGGGTCATTGTGGAGCGAATGACGAAGTTGGCTCACTTTATTCCCATAAAGACTTCATTTCCAATGGAAGAGTATATCAAGATTTATATTCGAGAAATGGTGAGGTCGCATGGAGTGCCCCTGTCCATTATTTTGGATCGTAGTACTTAGTTTACATCTCTATTTTCGAGGTCATTTAAAAGGGTTTTGATACTCATGTGAAGCTTAGTACAACCTTTTATCCTCAGATCAATGGACAGCCCTAGCATACTATTTAGACTTTGGAAGATATGTTGAGAACTTGTATGATTGACTTCAAGAGTAGTTGGGATTTTCATTTTCCTTTGATCGAGTTTGCTTATAGAAATAGTTATCACTCAAGTATCCAAATGGCTCCATTTAAGGATCTCTATGGTAGGATGTGTAGATTTACTATTTGTTGGTTTGAAGTTGGTGAGGTTTCTTTGATATGGCTCGGGTTAGTGCATGAGGCTATGGAAAAGGTTAAGCTTATTCATAAGAGGTTGAAAACAGCTCAAAGTTGACATAAGTCTTATGCTGATGTTATAAGAAGAGAACTTGAATTTGATGTTGATGATTGGATTTACTTGAAAATTTCACCCATGAAGGGTGTGATGAGGTTTGGAAAGAAATGCATGCTTAGTCCCTGATATGTGGGCACATAGACGATTTTAAGTCGTATTGGCAATGTTTCTTATGAATTGGAGTAACCTAATGATTTAGCATCGGTACATCCGGTATTCCATGTCTCTTTACTTAAAAATTGTGGTGAACATCCGACATCCATTGTGCCTTAGGAAAGCTTACGAGTTAAAGAAAGCCTTACGTATGAAGAGATTCCAATTGATATTTTAGATCAACAAGTTTGAAAGTTGAGAAATAAAGAAGGTTCTTCCATGAAAGTTCTTTTGGAGGAATCAACAAGTTGAGGGTCCTACTTTTGAAGCCAAAGCCGATATGATGACCAAGTGTCCTCATCTCTTTCCCTCCGCTCCTATTCTAGCTTGAGGTATTAGTTCCTCATGGTTTATTCTCTTAGATGCTTTAGTCAGTCTTATGTTTCCATATGCATGTATATTCATGATAAACTTGTTCTTTACGTTATGATTTAGCTTGGGCTGATTTCTCCTTGTATATGTATATTATGATGAGAATTGAATTCATGTTGGGTTGTAAGTTTCTCTCCTACTCTATTCATGCTAGCATGAGTCCTATTCGAGGATGAGTGTTCCCAAGGGGTAGATATTGTAACACCTCAGTAATTTGAAAGTCGAAAAGGAAAGGAAAGGTTTAGATTTTTGAACTGCAGAAATGATATACGAGTGCCATCTATAAACCATAGGAGGTTCTATAGATCGTAGAAGGTGAGTCGTAGTTCTTGGGTTAAGTTTTTGGAAAATGTCAAGTCCTAGTAAGTTGACCTATGAATGTACAGGACAAAACATAGGTCCTTCTATCGGTCATAAGAGGTGACCATAGAGTTAATTCAGAGTGTAACACCTCAGAACATATCAAACCAGAATAACAGAAAAATAGGTGAACCACGACAGGGTTTACGGACAGTGAAAGGAACCACGGTCCATCGATCTATCCGTGGTTCACACCCAACCAGAAGTGGTGGACCACGAGACCCTTCACGGGCTGTGGACCACCACAGGAGCCGTAGGGAAGCTCATGGAAGCCAAGCAGAACTCACCAGGCTCAGGCATCAGACCATGGTTTCCTAAAGATGAGCCAGTAGGCCCTTAGCCTAAGTGAGGACCACAATGACCTTCACAGTTCATGATCCTTCCACGGTCCGTGAAGTGGACCGCAGAGGGAAGGGCCAAGAACTTGTAGCCACTGACCTATGAATCACAACCCACTTGACGGGCCGTGGCCCCTTTGACTGTCCGTCAGTGGATCCGTTGAAGGGTCCCGTCAGTTTTTAAGTGGGGTCATTTTGGTGTTTTCCTCTATGCGATGGACACCTAAACTACGTTGTTTGATCTCTAAACTACGTATTTTTGGTCAAATTAAGCCTAGTTACTTAATCAAATCTTTCCGTAATCGATTATTCTCCAAAATCAATCAAAATTTAGAGCAATAGAAGAGAAAAGTGTCGACAAAACCCTTCCAAGAACGCAGAAAGGTTTCTCCAGTTCCAGCCCCGAAATCAAAATATTTCTCCGTGAATTTCGTCACCAGGTATGTGAGATTTCACTAGTGGGTTCCAATTATCCACTAGGTCCCTAGAATTTAGTCAGATTCTTGATTCTCCATCTCTTGTCTAGACCTAGGGTTTTTAGAACATTAAAGAATTGTTGTGATTTAGCTGTTATAGTATTTTTAATCAAATTATCAAGTTTTGGTAACATTGTTTCTCAGTTCCTTGCATGAAACTCAGAACCTTAGTTGTGTAGATTTGTTTAGTTCATGAATTGCCCTAGCTAGGTTTGTTACAGATATACATGCCTCAGATTTTGAATGGTTCATTATCAGTATTTGAATGTTGCATTCTCAGTTAGCATGTAGATTATTGAGCTATCCAGTAAATTTTAGTTATGGTATATTGTACATATTTCCAGTTAGGAGTAGGCTTAACACCGAGTTGGACTATGGTTCAGTGTACTCGTATAGTCCCAAAACTACGTGTCCCCATAGGTTTATAAGTTCCCACTGTGGGCATCCTATTTAGTGAGCACGCAGTCATGCCTTAATACCCATGGCAAGGTATATCAGGTATTCTCGATGGCGCGCATACATTAGACTCCACGTTTAGCTCACGTGGTTATTTTCCAGATAATATTAGCTCCCAAAGTCAGACTTTAGTGCATTTGACCAGGTTTTCAGTTATACTTCAGTATTGAAACTCATCATGTTATGTACTTGGTCATTGCATTCAGTCTAGTTCTCTTCAGTAAATTGCAGTATTTATATTCATATTCAGTTATATCATTGCTCAGTATGCTTTGTTTAGTTTATATGATTGTTCATCTATACTCCATATCCTGCATGCTCAGTACATTCCAAGTGCTGATGCATACTCTGTGCTACATCCTTTCATGATGTAGGTTCAGGTACTCAGCATCCAAATGATGTGTAGATTAGATCCCGATACATCTCAACATCATTAGTGGTAAGTAATCATACTTAGAGGACAATAAACATGCTTTCCCTTTTAGTCATTTATTTCAGTTTCAGTTTTCCTAGAGTTAGATGGGGGAATATCCCAACAACACTAGTCAGTTAGAGGCTTTTTCAGACATAGTTTAGATTCAGGTTTAGTTTTGAGTGATTGTTCAGTATCACTAAAATCTTATTCAGTATTTATATATTCAGACTAATTTTGGGTATTCCCCACCATTAGTTTTCTCATGTTTTAAGCTTTCGCATAGTATCTTCTGTTCAGTTGTCTAAGTATGCTTATGATATGCCAGCTCAGTGTTAGCTTGGGGTCACTCGTGATCCTAGGTCCCATGTTTACGTCTAGGGGGTAGCCTCGGGGCATGGCAAACTTGGTATCAGAACCTTAGGTTCAAGAGTCCTAGGATGTCTGAAAGCCGTACTAAGTAGAGTCCTTTTCATGGGTGTGAAGTGCACCATATCTAATGAGGGGGAGGCTATGAAGTCTTTTAGGAAAAACTTCATTTTCTTTGCTAATCTTATCATGCGTGAGGTATAATCCAACTTCTCGTTTTTAATCCATCGTTATGCATTTCAGATCATGCCTCCTTGTAGAGCTTACACTAGGAATCCTAATGCCTGCAACGCTAACATAGTTCCTCCAGTCCCAGACTATGTGGTTTCGAATGTAGAGTTTCAGAATGTTATTTAGCTCTTGGCGCAAAGTGTGGCCAACCTGAACAATCAGCAGGCCCAGTTCCTTCTAACACTAATGTTGGCCTTCTAACACTAATGTTGGGTCAGCAGTAGCCAGGGTTCAAGGTTTTGTTAGGATGAATCCATCTGAGTTTCTAGGGTCGCAGATTGGTGAAGACTCACAAAACTTCATTGATGAGGTTAAGAAAATCTTTGGGGCGATGCAAGTGAGTGGAAATGATAGGGTAGAGTTGGCATCCTACCATCTTAAGAACGTAGCTCACATTTGGTTTACTCAGTGGAATGAAAATAGGGGTACAGATGCAGCTCCTGTGACTTAGGAGTGTTTCACTAGAGCTTTTCTGGACAGGTTCTTCAATAGGGAGTTGAGAGAGGCTAAGGCACACGAGTGCATAAATTTGAGACAAGGTTCAATGTCAGTCCAAGAGTACAAACTTAAGTTCACCCTGCTTTCCAGGTATGCTCGACACCTGGTTTCCAATCCAAGGGCACAAATGAGTAAGTTTCTATTAGGGGTATCCGACTTGGTGAAGACAAAGTGCTGAAATACTATGTTGTTAGAAGATATGAATAACTCTAGGCTTATGACTAATGCTCATCAGGTTGAGGGAGACAAGAAAAAGGAACAAGCTAAGGACAATAAGAAGGCTAGAACAGAAAACTATGAATACTCCTAGTAGAAATCGGGTGGTGGAAATCGCTCACAGTTTTAGTAGAGGTCTTCAATCCCAGCAACTTCATCAACTAGTGCTCCATTCCCTAGGTTCTGATAGGATAAAAAAGGTAGGGCATCAGACTCTAAATCTCAGGGGAGTGCTTTAGGCAACAAGACCCACCCAACTTGTCCAAAGTGTGGTAAGAACCATCCGGGCGAGTGTCTTGTAGGCAAGGAATGATGTTTTGGGTGTGGTCAGTCTGGTCATAGGTTGAAGGATTGCCCTTCTGCTAGGCAGGGACAGGGAGGTAATAACAACAATAGGAATCAATCTACAACTCTAGTAGCACCAGTAGGACACCCAACTCAGCAGGGTACTTCATCTGGTACAGGTGGCGGCCATCGGCATAATAGGTTGTATGCTCTCCAATCTTGCCAGGACCAGGAAGATTCTCCTGATGAGGTCACTGATACGTTACGAGTCTTTCACTTAGGTGCTTATGTATTGGTAGATCTATGGGCTACTCTTTCCTTTGTAACTCCGTTTATGGCACTAAACTTCGGTGTTAGTCTAGAAACTCTTTCAGAAACCTTCTCCGTCTTTACACCAGTTGGTGACCCAGTTATAGCTAGATGGGTATACATAAATTACCCTATCATAGTCTCTCAGAAAGTCACCTCAGTAGACCTTGTAGAGTTAGAAATTGTTGATTTTGATATCATTCTAGGCATGTATTGGTTATGTTCTTGTTATGCCTTAGTCGATTGTAGAACTAGGATCGTTCAGTTTTAATTTCCAGATGAGCCAATATTAGAATGGAAGGGTAGTTGCTCCGTGCCTATGGGTCGATTCATATCCTACCTTAAGGCAAGAAAGATGATTTCCAAGGGGTATATCTATCATCTTGTTCGAGTGAAGTATTCAAGCTCCGAAACCCCAACTCTTGAGTCTAGTAAATGAGTTTCCAGAAGTGTTCCCAGAAGATCTTCCCAAAGTCTCTCTCAAAAGGGAATTCGACTTCAGAATAGATCTCCTCCCAGATACCCAGCCTATTTCGATTTGTCCTTACATAATGGCTTCAGCTGAGCTTAAGGAGTTGAAAGAGCAGTTGAATGACCTTCTAGATAAGGGCTTCATCAGAAGTAGTATCTCTCCGTGGGGTGCTCTAGTGCTGTTCGTGAAAAAGAAAGATGGATCTCTCAAGATGTGTATTGACTACTAACAGTTGAACAAAGTCACAGTCAATAATAAGTACCCTATCCCCAGAATTGATGACTTGTTCGAAGATAGACCTCAGATCCGGCTATCATCAACTCAGAGTCAGAGATAGTGACATCCTGAAAACAACCTTCAGAACTTGGTAAGATTATTATGAATTTGTAGTTATGTCTTTCGGACTAAAAAATTCTCCTACAACTTTCATGGACTTAATGAATAGGGTGTTCAAGAAGTATTTGGACCTGTTCATTATTTTCTTCATTGATGATATCCTTATTTACTCTAGGAATGAGGAGGAGCAGGCGATTCATCTGAGAGTTCTTCTGCAAACTCTCAAAGATCGTCAGTTATTTGCTAAATTCAAAAAAATGTGAGTTTTGGTTACAATCAGTCTCTTTCCTTGGTCATGTGGTATTTTGTAAGGGAATCAGAGTGGATTCTCATAAAATAGAAGCAGTGAAGCAGTGGCCCAGATCTACCTCTCCAATATATATTAGAAGTTTTTTGGGTTTGGCTGGTTATTACTTGTGATTTGTTGAATGATTTTCATCCATAGCTTCCCCATTGACCAAGTTGACTTAGAAAAAGATTAAGTTTCAGTGGTCAGATGAATGTGAAAAGATATTTTCAGAACTGAAAACTAGGTCGACTACAACCCCCATTTTGACTTTACCTGATGGTTCAGATGATTATTTGATCTATTGTGATCCAACCAGGGGTTGGCCTAGGTTTTGTGTTGATGCAATGAGGTAAGGTTATAGGTTATGTTTCTAGACAACTTAAGGTTGATGAGAAGAACTACTCAACTCATTGTAATACCCTGGAAACTAGTGAGCTAAACTTGAGAGTTCTAGAGCCTTGTGTAAGGATTTTAGAGTTTGATGTGAGGGATAGAATCATAAAATGACTTCCCGAACTTAGAATGAGGAGTTAAACATCAAGGTAAGGATCCCCAAGGACCAACCAAAGGGTCCTTGAGAAGGATCCCAAGACAGTCCCCAAATCTGCCCAAAAAGGGCCACATACGGTTGGGACCCACGCCCCGTAGGTGGACACATGCCCCGTGGGAATGGATCCTGGGTCAAGGCCCCATTTGAGGGGCTGTAGACTAGCACCTACGAGTGTGAAGCATTCCCCGTAGAACCACCCACGGTCGATGGGTTGTGGTCTCGTGGGTAGGGGCTGCTAGGTGTTAAATTATTTTACGTTGGGGACTTAGGGGTTTATTCCTTATTAGTTATAGGTTAAGTGGGGACGGTTAATTAGTTATTAAGACCACCTATATAAACCTAATAGACCCATAATTAAGTCATTCCAAAATCATTCTCTCAACTCACCAAAAAGAAACAAAAAATTCTCTGATTTCTTCCATTGATGAAAGCTTGGTGAGGGCTTTGAATCAATGTATGTTGGATTATTCATCTATGGGTTCTTCCACCTATAGATCCCTCTAGATTTCCCCCTATTGTGAAGAAAAAATCCAATTCTAGCTAGGGTTTCTTCCTACATTGTGGGTAGTGGTGAAGTATGATTCCAATCAAGTGGATAATAATTAATTATGAATGATTTAGCATTGAATTATGATATTATGATGAATTTATGTTATTTACGTGGTTAAGCCTAGTCTAATTGATAGAATTGTTATTATGTGGGTTTATGCCATGAAATGTGAAATTGAGGCTTCATAAGTGATCTTCTAGAATTAATGTTATGAGTAGTACTTGTTCAAGAATAGGAACATATAGACGTGAATTGAATTTGATCAAAGATTATATGATGGATCTTGACTAGTAATTGATGAGATTGATTCTTTATGATGAATCATGACTAGAATTGCTTAAAGATGAAGCTTGTGGCTTTAATGTCTTGTGATCTAGATAGGTATGATGATAGAACGAAGTAAATATTTAAGAGTAAGGCTTGTAGTCATGAATGTTGAATCACTAGGGATTTGAGAGTAAAGTTAATGTGATGAATAGAAGTCTAGAAGGTAGAATTGTGGTGAAAAGCCTATACTCACCTAACCTACCTTATAAATGCTTGAAGGTATAAGGTGATAGAATCAATTGAACATGGACTGATTGTCAAGGACATCTTTCCATGAGACATGAATGTTAAGCAATTCTTAATAGTGAATCTTGGGGTGTATTCTTGGCCCCAAGTGGAAATTGACAATGAGATGAAGTGTCACACAACATAGGGTCTGGGCTCCAAGTTGAAAGGATGACCACACCTAGTTGATGTGAGGACTATCCAAGTTAAGGGGGGAACTCTTACGTAGTAGAGTGTGGGTTTCCCAGAGTTAGGTCTCATGAGATGGAGGCCTTCACATAGTTGAGTTAAGGTTTCTAGTAGCAATTTCCATATCTAACGAACTAAGACATGCTTGAAGAAGTATCTCATAGTGTTCAAAAGCATAAATGAACTAAGACTTACTTAAAGAAGTACCTCATAGTGTTCAAAAGCATAAATGGACTTAGACATGCTAAAAGAAGTATCTCACATGGTTCAATCTATTAATTAACTAAGATGTGCTTAAGGGAGTACCTCATAGTGTTCTAAGGTCTAAAGAGAGGAACTAGTCTCCAACCAAGAAGTATGAGTATGAGGACCTAAAAGTGGTACTTAGCATGAATAGTATTATGGGATGCTAGTCATGCATTGCACAAGTATGACTTAAGGTTATTCAAGAAAGTGTTCTTTTGTGTGATATATCTTAAGATATGATTGTGCCATAGTTTCCTTCCTTGTTATAATTGACTAAAGGTGAGAGATTCCCTTGGTTATGAGACTTAATATAAAGGATGAGATCCTAAGGTGATTAGTGTGATGGCCTAAGGTGGTACTTAGTGTGAGTAGGATTATGGTGGGCTTACTCATACATTGCACAAGTATGACTTGAAACTACTTATGAAAGCATAAGACTTGACTAGGTATAGAGATTATGTTTAAGATGACCAAAAGGGATACCTAGCTTGGATGGTATTATGGGATGTCATTCATGCATTGCACAAGTATGCTTTGAGGTTACTTGAGAGTGGTCTTGTTATGATGTGAATGACTAAGAGGTGAATAATGCGTATATGATGCTTATATTGGAGACTTTGCTTATTATTATGATATTGCCTCTTATGCTTATAATTGATTTTTCATGAAGTATTGGATTATGTCTTATGTTGACTAATCCTTATCTTATGCTCTTATGATGTTTTGTTAGATAACATATTTAGTACATTTTGTACTTACGCATACTTTGCCTACATTCTAATCAAATGTTGGGTTTCAGAAATTTGAGTTCCAATCTTGAATCTAGGTTTCTAAGGAGCAAAGGAATGAAGATTTGGTGAGTCCTCAAAGATTCGAGGACACACGTACTATTTCCTTTATGTTTTTTATTTTAATGTTTTGAGACAATTGTATGGGCTGTGTCCCAAGAGTTTTATTCAAAGTTGTGTTAGATGGTTTGAGACAAAGTGTAGTAAAGACTCCCGCTTTCTTTTATAAAAGACTTCAATTGTATGGATAAATTTTTTAAATATTTCGTACTTTACTATTATCTTATGTTCATGATATGCTAAGGGCTTGTATAAGGCTTTTCAGAGTCTTGTACACCGTGTCACATCTAAGGGGTACTCTTGGGTCATGACACTCATGACCTCGAGCTTGCAGCAATAATATTTGCTCTAAAGATTTGGAGAAATTACTTGTATGGTGTTCACGTAGATGTGTTCACAGATCATAATAGCCTCCAGTATGTGTTCACCCAGAAAGCGTTGAATCTTCATCAGATGAGATGGCTAGAATTCCTCAAAGACTATGATATGAATGTTCTTTATCATCCGGGTAAGGCCAATGTAGTAGCGGATGCTCTTAGCAGATTATTTATGGGTAGTGTAGTACATGTTGAGGAAGAAAGGAAGGGATTAGTAAAAGATGTTCATCGGCTTGCTCGTTTAGGAGTTGGTCTTACAAACACGTTAGATGGTGGTGTGATAGTTCAGAATAGATCTGAATCTTGATTGGTAGCGGAGGTTAAGGTAAAACAAGACAGTGATCCTATATTGCTTCAATTGAAGGGTGCATTTCATCAGCAGGAAGTTGAGGTTTTCTCCCAAGGGGGAGATGGTGTGCTTCGCTACCAGGGTCGCTTATGTGTTCCTAATGTGGGTGAGTTGAGGCAGCAGATCCTTATAGATGTCCATCACTCCAGGTATTCTATTCATCTAGGTGACATAAGATGTACCGTGATCGGCGGGAAGCCTTTTGGTGGAATGGCATAAAGAAGGATATATCAGATTTAGTGGCTAAATATCATAATTGTCAGTAGGTTAAGGTAGAACACTAGAAACTAGGAGGTATGACTCAAGAGATTAACATTCCTACATGGAAGAGGGAAGTGATCAACATGGACTTCATTACACGCTTACGTCGTACTCGAAGAAAACATGATTCCATTTGGGTAATAGTAGACAGAGCTACTAAGTTCGCTTATTTCTTGGCTATCAAGACTACAAATTCGACGGAGGACTACGCCAAACTTTACATTAATGTGATAGTTAGGTTGCATGGGGTTACATTGTCTATCATCTCAGATAGAGGTCCTCAGTTTACCTCTCATTTTTGGAAATCATTTCAGAAAGGTCTTGGTACTCAGGTAAATCTCAGCACTGCATTTCATCCACAGACGGATGGTCAGGCAGAATGTACCATTCAGACCTTAGAGGACATGTTGAGATCTTGCGTGATCGATTTCAAAGGTAGTTGGGATGATCACCTACCTCTCATAGAATATGCCTACAATAATAGTTATCATTCTAGTATTCAGATGGCCCCTTATGAGGCATTATACGGGCGTAGATGCAGATCTCTGATTGGTTGATTTATAGTAGGTGAGACAACATTGATTGGTCTAGATTCGGTTAATGAAGCTATGGAAAAAGTTTAGCTCGTAAAAGATAGACTTAAGACAACCCAGAGTTGTCAGAAATCCTATGCAGATGTGAGGAGAAGGGACTTAGAGTTTGAGATCGATTATTGGGTTTTCCTGAAGGTGTCACCTATGAAAGGGGTGATGAGATTTGGCGAGAAAGGGAAGCTTAGTACCAGATATGTAGGTCCTTATAGGATCCTTAAAAGGGTTGGTAATGTGGCTTATGAGTTAGAGTTGCCCGCAGAACTAGCAACAGTCCATCCGATCTTTCACATTTCCTTGTCGAGGAAGTGTGTGGATGACCTAGCATCAATAGTACCATTAAAGAGTGTGGCTGTAAAGGATAGTCTCAGTTATGAGGATGTTCCAGTTGAAATTCTTGATCCTCAAGTTCGAATGTTGAGAAATAAAGAAGTCGCTTCAGTGAAGGTTTTGTGGAGGAGTCAGTCCGTAGAGGGAGCTACTTAGGAAGTAGAAGAAGCCATGGAAGCCAAGTATCCTCATCTCTTTCCTTTGGATTCCGTTTCAATGTGAGGCAATAGTTCCTCTCTAGTCTCATAGTTTACTCTTGCATAAATTCAGTCTTGGTATCATGTTCCTTCAGTGTTCTTGGATTTTCAGCATATTTGCATGTTCTTGGAACTGAGTTCAGTCAGATCTTAGGTTCTAGTACTTAGTGGTAGGGTTTGCAACTCTTTCCCTCCATACTAAGCTAGTTTAAACTTCATTCGAGGAAGAATATTCCCAAGGGGGAGATATTGTAACACCACAGAACTTATCAAACTAGAACAATAGAAAAATAGGTGAACCACGATAGGGTTCACAGACCATGAAAGGAACCATGGTTCGTCTACCTGTTCTTGGTTCACACCAAACCAGAAGTGGTGTACCATAGACCCTTCATGGGTTATGGACCACCACATGAGCCATAGGGAGGCTCGTGGAAGCTAGATAGAATTCACCAAGCTCAAGCATCAGACCACGGAGCCTTTCACGTGATATAGTCTTGATGACGGGCCGTTGTGACTTCCGTGAAGTTGTGCCAGTAGGCCCCTAGCCCAAGTGAAGGACCACAGTGATCTTCACAGTCCGTGATCCTTCACACGGTCTATGAAGTGGACCGTAGAGGTAAGGCCCAATAACAAGTAGCCACTGACCCATGAAGCACGACCCCCTTGATGGGCCATTATCCCTTTGATGGTCCGTCAGTGTCTCCGTGGAAGGGTCCTGTCAGTTTTTAAGTGGGGTTGTTTTGGTCTTTTCCCATACGCATTGGACACCTAAACTATATTGTTTGATTCCTAAACTACGTCGGTTTGGTCAGATTAAGTCTTGTAACTGAATCAAATCTTTCCTTAATTGATTATTCTCCAAAATCAATCGAAATATAGAGCGAGAGAAGAGAAAAGTGTCGACCAAACCCTTCCAAGAACACTGTAAGGTTTCTCCAATTCCATCCCCAAAATAGAAATATTTCTCCGTGAATTTTGTCACCAGGTATGTGTGATTTCACTAGTGGGTTAATCCACTAGGTCCCAAGAATTCACTCAGATTCTAGATTCTCTATCTCTTGTCTAGACCTAGGGTTTCTAGAACATTAAAGAATTGTTCTGATTTAGCTAATAGTATTCTTAATCAGATTATCAGGTTTTCGTAATATTGTTTCTTGGTTCCTTGCATGAAACTCAGAACCATAGTTTTGTAGATTTGTTTAGTTCATGGATTATACTAGCTAGGTCAGTTAATAGATATACATGCCTCAGATTTTGAATGATTCATTAATTGTATTTAAATGTTGCATTCACAGTTAGCATGCCAGAATATTGAGCTATCCAGTATATTTCAGTTATGTTATATTGTACACATTTCCAGTAAGAAATAGGCTTAACACAGAGTTAGACTGGGGTTTAGCGTACCTGTATAGTCCCAAAACTATGTGCCCCCATAGGTTTATAAGTCCCCTATATGGGTATCATATTTAGTGATCACACCATTCATGTGCTTATACCCCTGACAATATATATTGGATCCTCTTCATTGGACATATACATTGGACTCCGCGTATAGCTCATGTGGTTTTATGTCGGTTAATAGTAGCTCCCACAGTCATACTTTAGTACATTTGACCAGGTTTTCAGTTATACTTTAGTATTTGGACTCAACATGTTATATACTTGGTCATTGCATTCAGTCTAGCTCTCTTTAGTATATTGCAGTATTTACATTCATATTTAGTTATATCATTGCTCAGTACGCTTTGTTCAGTTTATATGATTGTTCAACTATAATCCATATCCTGCATGCTTAGTACATTCCAAGTACTAATGCACTCTGTGCTACATCCTTTCATGATGTAGGTTCAGGTACTCATCATCCATATCACGCGTAGATCGATTCTCGATACATCTCAACAACATGTTTTCCCTTTTAGTCGTTTATTTCAGTTTCAGTTTTGCTAGAGTTAGATGGGGGCATGTCCCTAAAACTCTAGTTAGTTAGAGGCTTTTTCAGACATAGTGTAGATTCAACTTTAGTTTTGAGTGATTTTTCAGTATCACTAAATTCTTATGCAGTATTTATATATTCAGATGAGTTTTGGGTAGTGCCCACTAATAATTTTCTCTTTTTTTACCTTCCACATAGTATCTTCTGTTAAGTTGTTTAAGTATGCTTATGATATGCCAACTCAGGGTTAGCTTGGGGTAGCCTCGGGGCGTGACACAGAGATTTGTTTTGAGACCTCAAAACATAGAAGAAATTGATGGGACATAGTTAGTTCTACGGGTTGTAGGAAGCACATGTATTATAGATCTAGACTTAGTGGAATTTTTTACTTAAACGTGGGTTCTATGAAAGGGGTCTACGGACCATAGACCAAACGATAAATCGTAGAAACATCTCGTGGGAAGTTAATTGAATTTTGGGTTTCTAAAAGTGGTTCAACACTTAACTTGTATGGGTGGTAGACAGTCCTACGGACCGTAGGTCCAACCTGTAGGTTACTCCAACAATCATTTCTTTATGGTATTTGGGTCTTTTCCTATGCATTTAATACATAGCCTATGTAATTTTGACCCTACTCTAAGTCCTATAACTACTTTTCAATTACTAAAACTAACCAAACCCTCTCGTTCTCTCCTATTCAAAAAACCCATCCAAGTTCATCCACTTTAATTCTCTCCCAATATTAAAGAATAAAGCTAGGGTTCCAAGCTTTAAGTCCCTTTCTTTTCTTCTTGCTTTTATAGGCTTTGATAATCAATATATGTCGGAATTCACCAATGGATTCCATTCATCCATTGGGTCCAAAGAAATATCAATCTCCAAAAGTGAATTTCACCCAAGTATCTAGGGTTTCATGCAAATCCTCATGGGTCCTATTTGTTATGATTCAATTGCTTAATTTCAATCTTATTATGCATGAATCTATTCAGTTAAAAGGTTTTCAATTAATTCCATATAGACCCACGCTTTCTAGTTGATTATGATGATGAATTTATGAATAAAGCTTATGAACTATGATTTATGAAAGTTATGCATGTCTTATGAAAAATGATGTTTTATGAACTAAGGATGATTTTGATATAAGTAGCAATGAAGTATGAAATTGTTTATTAAGTATTATAAAATCATGGTTGTGAAAGGTTGTTTCACATATGAATAAATCTTGATATAAAAGAGCTACTTTGTAATTACTTTATGATTGGAATGGTAGTTTAATGGTTCCTTTTCAAGTATAATGACATGGATATGTTTATGACAAATTCTGTTGGGATTTAACTTAGCTCAGAGAGAACTTTGAGGTGGAGGCTCAAATAGGGTAGTGTTTAGTAGCAACTTCTAGTTCAAAATTAGTGCTCCCATAGGATTTTCTTAAATGATCTAGCTAGTCGATCACAATAACATTAATGATATGATACGGAGTTCTAGCTTTGTAAGTAGACTCTTCTTTTTCGATGTGTGAGTTACATCAGATTCCATGTTATAGCCCACATGCTCTATTGTACATTGAAGCTAGTATCCTAGAAAATGAACTAAGTTACCTTAAAAGGTTTTATGAAAGATTTCAAATGATTTTTAGTATGCATTCACCATGTTCATGATTTATGATTTCTTTCCAAAAGTTTTACTATGTATTTTAGCTTGGTCATGCATATCATGTTTAAATGTCCTCATATGATTATGCTTATATTTTCACATATTTCCCCAAACTTAGTACATTCCATATACTAAAACATACATGTTCCTACATTGTTTCATAATGTAGGGTCCGGCTCTCTCCCTCCTTCAGCTCGTGGTTAGCTTGGATCTCTCTTGTGGTTTTGTATTGGTGAGTCCTCATACTCCTAGGGCAATACCACAAAGACTTTTATGATTTCCCCTTTGACTTTGTACGTGGTGTATGAGTTACATCCTAACCAATCTATTGATATTTAGAATAGAATGTCAAGACTTAGTTTGATTCTGTACTTATGTTCAAAACTTCTCAAACGATATGAGACAACATACTTAATTTTTTTGTACTTCTATTATATTTTATTGTATGTATGTCAAGTGTCTTGTGTAGGGCCTTTCGGGGTCTTATCCACCATGTCACGTGTAGGGTGTACTTTGGGTCGTGACACGAATGGCTTTTGATCTATGTCACACTATTAAATAAATGATCACCACATCAATACATACAGTTAAATACCAAAATTGACATAAATGAAGACAAACCAAAAAATGAGTCAAAAATAGAATTATGGGACTCACATTGTGAGTTCCAAAATTGACTCCATCAATTGGTCTAGTTGGCTCAAGAAACTTGTGCCCCAAAATGCGCACAATTCAAGATCACAATACACCAGAAACAGATCATGCAATAACTTAAGCTAAAATCCATTATTAACATTTACCAAGGTAGGTTTAGAATGAGAATTTACCTCCTATGCGAGTCACTCACAATTTCCTATGACCCCAATGATGCCTCGATAAATTTGCGATGATTATTCAAATCACCCCAAACAAAGCTTTAGAACTCGAGATATCACTTTCTTAAATTAGAAGTTATGATGAAACAAGACTCATATTTATTTAAAAGACCAGTCAAAGTTCTTTATTGTTATCAAGACATCTAGAGTCACAGTCAAGACCCACCTAAAAAAATTGCGCCATGATCACAAAGGTCTAACCTCATGATCACACTGACCAAAATGGTAAAAACCCATGAAATGCTCATTATGACCATCACCAATAGGTCACACGACCACGATGAGTAAGTGAAGTGCCTTTCGTTATTTCGGAGGCCTTAGTCACGACTGTGATAAAGGATTTCACTTTCACCAGATAGTGTTGCAGTAGCTAGTACATCAAGACTCATAATTCTTTGATGGGGTGCTCAACATTCGTTTGGAAACCTACGCATAGAAATGAAATATGCCACCCCACCAATTTTGACATTCTCGACTTTCTAGAGATGTCAAAACTTTCTACCTAGGTCATCTTGATGAAAAGTCAGTCCGACACTCAAACTTGGTTTTATGCAAAATTCCATAAAGTAGCTTGGAATGGGTTGGGAAGCCTTGGAATCCACACAAAAGGCTCTTCTATACCAAATCGATGTTCCAGAGCTAACAAAACCGTCACAATTAAATTCTGATGCCATCTACCTCAAGATTTCACCAAAGTCTACCTTTCAAGTTTCAAAAGATCCAAAACTTAAAAACTTGCACTAAAACCAAATGAACTACAAAGTGACCGAACTGTGAGTTCCAAAATGTTTCCCCCTCTTTTAGCCTTATTCACGAAACTCCTTAAATTACTAGTTCATATTTATATCAACGCGTAACAACAAAGATACATCCTAAATAACCTTAACATACAATTTCAATGATTAAGTAGCCAAAAACCAACATCAATGTTCTATCAAAGACAAGGAAAGTAGTAAAAGACATCTTCACGCCCAAACAAGGAAAAACCAAATCTAGTTTAAACATATCCAACGAGGTAGGGGGAGGGGAAGTGTCCTATTCAGCCAAGAGATCCCATAGGGTCCGCTTTCCTATCTATACCATGCTCAACAACGGAAAATCATGAAAATCCTTCAGCTTGAGTGTGGTAAAATGCTGCTCAAGGCAATACATGTAAAGATGACCTTAATGGACTTTCAAATCGTGGACATTATTAGGTAGTTCCACTCATGGTTCTTTCTTCTCTTTAATTTCATTTTCGGCGAAGCTGCTCATTATCCTTGGCAATGGTGGGTTGAATTGTATTTCTTGAAGTGGTTCCTCTATATGATCTCCGGACAATAGATAAGTTCTCCTCCAAACATCTAAATGAAGATGTGTGCTGGGACTGCGAAGGAGGGACATCACTCTCATCATTATTAGAATAAACCTCCGAACTTGATTCTGATGCGACACGACTGCTCCCAATTCCATCTACTCTCCCCCTCTTCCACTCTAGAGGTGGAAACTTCCTCACTAGTAGGGGGTTGAATGAGAATTCCATATCCTCTATGTAATTATATCATTATTGGGTAGCCCTAATTGTTTTCAAAGCATGGACACAAAGATAAGAAGGAACATCCCCTTCTCGTTGGCTATGTAAAAGGCCTTCCATTCAGACACTATCCATGCTCCCATATTTAGTTGAGTCCCCTGATGGCACAGACCACATTTAAGCTCTGGGGTAGGTCACATTAGTAAAGTTTCCTAACAGACGAATCCTTTGTCTAGTGCCAACCACCTCCGTGCCTCCACAAAAAAATAAGCACTAGTAATGCTCTATGTAGTGGGCCAACATACCTTACCAGGTTCTCCTTATCGATATGTGAGTCCTGCAAGAACCTCATATTTATTTCCTTCGTCAGCCTGAAAATTATTATTTGGAATTTCCAACACCCCTAGAACCCCATTCACAATGTGAACATCAACTATGACATCCACCCCTCATATGGGAAGGGAAGATTGAGGGGAATCCCAAATTACGATTGGGAGTAGGGCATAGAATTCCCTCATCCATCCTAAGAAGAAAACGTAGGGATCCTTGACCAATGGAAGGCAACAAAACACATTGATCTGGCTATAAAATACTGGTGTCTTCTCCTCTATCCTCTGCATATAGAAGGAGCTCTCGAAACAAAATCCTATCGAACGATAGTGCATAAATTATTCCCAACTATCTTTATCAGGGAATATCACATAAGGGTAGGTTTGTTGCTGATTGGGAGCCATTTGAGTTATGAATCTGCAAATGCATGAATATCAAGTTAGAATTCGTAAAAATCTCCTAAAAAAATTTCTGAAAGAAAAATCTAGTTTTGGCCGAATAGGGGGGTGACTTCCCAACAACCTCCCGCTATAAAGGGTTGCACCCCGATATGCCAGGTAACTTGATCGAGAATTTTTCCGCTATATCATTCTCTGCCATAACAAAAAGCAAGGCCAGTATAGTGACTTTCATCATCCCCAACTACAAGGGGTACGTCAATGGTGGCCCTTGGCCAAAAATTCACAGTTTTATCAATTGTTTTGGAGATAAATCTTTCTAAAGTACTCTACTATCAGAATATGCAAGAATATGGGCATTTGAACTCCTATATCATGCCCGAATCTAAGTTATTCAAGAATAATCCTTCAACATCCCCTGCTTAATTAAGATCCATTTCAGTCCTATTTTGTTTGGTAATCCTTACACCCAAAATGGTGTAAAAGAGTTGTAAGCATAAGGGGAAGCTCCATACTCCAATATATTACTCAATGAAGAGAAAAATTTCAAACTTCCAATATTTAACACAAAAACCCTATTCTACTTTAGAAATTCTAGTATGAAATATTTCTTATGTCCATAATGTAGTATAAAGAGTAAAGAACATATTGGTTACCTTAGTTTTGACTCTTGGATGAAGTGAGTTCGATAGAGTGGATTACCATGTAATATCTTGTAGACTGTAGGGAAATTTCATGTATAGACCTTTTGACATAGAGTCTACATGGTTGAACGTATTGTTAGTTATAGTTAGGCTGATGATGGAATTGATTAGTATTGTTGGCTTTATGATGTTTGATGAGTCCACATTTTGGACTCATTTAGGGCTTTATTTTGATAGATTTAATGTCCTCAAATGCATATTTTGTCTCAATAACTGATGAAAAGCCTTTGAGTTTCAGGTATTTGGAGTTTGAGGCAAAGCATGGACACTACTTGGCTAAAAGGAACAAGGCGGCTGAAAAGACGAAGAAAAGAAGGCCTGAGATCGCCTAATGCATTAGGGGAGTCACTGAATGGACTTAACCTCACCCAAAGTTCCAGTGTGCTGAGCCCTGAAGGAAAAGATCAAGTTGGTGATGAAATGAAGCAGTTAGCGCGTCGCCGAACAGATCCGCGAAGCAACACCATACCACCCAATGATTCAAAACGCAAGAATGTTGAAGGCACAAGTTGAAAGGCGATAAACTAGACCAAAGGGCGGATCGCCGAGTGCATCGGCGATCCCAACTAACTGAGCAGAGTGGTCCTTCATAGCACAGATTTTGGAAAACTATAAATACCCATTTAAATCTGTAGCTTAGTATCAAGTTGTAGTGAATTATTTCTGAGACTTAGAATATTTTTCTGTTTTAGTAACTAGAGTTTTTGGGAGACATTATTCTTGAGCTTGAAGGTTTTGATGGTTTTCAATTCCAAGAAATTGGAAGTGGGTATCAAAGAATTTTCATCTTAGGCGTGTTTAAAGACATTTTCTATCATACCCATTGGATGGAAACACTCTTTGGTATTGATTTCTATCTTTTTTTCATGTCTAGCTAAAACCTCAATTCTTGGGGTGTGATTTTGTGAATATGGGTTAAATTTACTGTTGGGTATTGCTCATTGATAGTCTATTTTCTATTTAAATGTGATTTTGTTTAGTATTTGTGTTTGAACTTAATAAAGTTGTAGTTGCAATAACGATTTCAGCTTCGTGTTTTTGGCTTGTCGATAGAAAGGCTTTAAAACCAAGACTACTAAATCAATACCATGTGGTTATTGGGTCGTTGTGGGTTCAGCTTGAGAGAGTGAATCCTAGGCCTTTTCCCACACATTCAGCTCGAGAGAGTGAATGGGCTAAGGCGAAGGCTGTGCTTAATTGCTACAACTTGGTGTTCGAGAGAAACCGAGTTGAATCGAGGTAAGTAGTTTGAGAGAAAATTTACCCCCACTAAAGTATAGCTTAGTTACAAATGTTCAATGATTTACTATCAATAACATTTACCCAATTGTTTATTTTAACCCAGATTCCTATCACATCCCACGAATCCCGTCTCCCTATGTCGCATCTTTATTTTTTATTGTTTTTGTTTCTTAGTTGCATACAAACCCCCCATTGATAATTGGCATTCGTGTCACCTTTATATTTAGTACGTTTTTATTCATAAATATTTATAGCTATGATTGATTAGAACTAAATTTTACTTTTCTATTTGATTCTCGACAACTAACCGCTCCCTGTGGGAATGATCCCAATCCTTGGTTGGGTTATATTACTATTCGCGATCATTGGCACTTGAACTGGAAGTAGTGTCCTGATACATGAAGTCAATGTTTTCTAGGTTCTATTCTGGGGAAGATAACTATGGTTAATCAGATTGTGATCAAGGAATTTTCATGAAGAAATTCCCTAAAGTAAGTGACGGCTGGCTGTTTTTCCCATTTATGCTACATATCCTTGTTATCTGCGTGATTAGTAATGCATGCAAGATATGTGATTGGGTAAATCAGAAAAGATATAATGTGAAATGTAGATGTTGTCAATCGCATGCAATGAATGGGTTACATGAATGTACATGTGTTATTATGATTCATTATGGTTGTGTTGTGTTAGGAATATACATCTTTCTTCATAGAATCGGGTGCCATGCCACCACATATATACATATTCATTATTTGAATGGGTTACACTTTGTGTTGACCATCCAGGTCATGAATTCCTCTCGTTTTTTATCATTTTAGCGTCAAAAGCTTTCTTGTAGCGACCCCAAGACATTTATGACTTAATGGGAATGTCAATTTGACTTCCTGGTCAGTTGTTTAGGTTTCCATGTTTTGGAGATCTGTAAACTTGAATTCTTGACCTTAGTGAAAAATTTAAGTCGACAGCATCTAAATGCATTTCTGATAGTTCTGTAACCTATATAACATTAAGTTTGGTTTAGAAGGATCCTCGATGCAAATATTGAGGCTTTTGAACTCACTTCAAACCACCTTAAAGAATTTGTCTTAAAACAAAGCTTAAGTGTGGGTCCCAACATTTCTCAAAATGGCCTCAGTTAGAAGTTTTAACTTCTTTGTTGAGTCTAGAATGCCAAATTTTGTTGGGTAGTATATCTCGTTTAGGCGCACGAGGTTTCAAACCAATCTCGAGCACCCTAGCGAAATCTTTTGGGACTTAGCTAAATGTTTTGATACCTCATGCTGGTGAAACACGATAAGAAACTCTGACATTGCTTAAGCAGTCGCCACTTTAGTGGCTAGGGATCTACTTTAGCGGGCCAGGATAGCAAGAGGCCAGTAGCTTATGCATCACTGGCTTCATTTAAGCAATCACCACCTTAACGGCTAGGGACTCGCTTTTGTGGTAACTGGTCTGCATGGCTAGGCCGCTTTAGCAGTCAAGCTACGGTTTTTCTCGTACTTACAGGTACTTAAGCCCAATTTTGAAACTCATTTTTTATAAGTTGTTGTGTTATTTTATAAAATTAGGAGCTTGTTTTCTGGAGATTTTCTGTTGTCTTGTGGATATTTCTTAGAGGATTGCTTTGAGAATTTAGGTGAGTCGTTCCTTGCGCATTTAACTCATATGTCACTCCCCTTTCCTGTTTAAGCTTAGTGGTGTGCATGATCTATTCTAGCTGCTTGATTGGCTTAGATTTTGCCTATTTTCAAGGCATAAATCCTTTGAGACAAATAGGACCATTTGACAGAGTCAATTTTGAGATTCCTAATACGGGTCTCACAATTTTGTTTTCGGTTTTTCATGAGTCTGTCTACTATCTTGTAAATTTTGGTGTCTAAATGTCCATAATGATTTTGTGACCAATATTTTGATAGCGCCATAGAGATCGAAGGATTTTAAAAGTGGTACTATCGCCGAGTTTGCTTTTCCCCAGAGCTGGCACACTGTAACTTTTGGCGAGCTGAACTACCACTCGGCGATTCACCGAGTAGTCTTGGCAATTGTCAGCTTTTTCGCTTCTTTTTGCACGGTAATGTCCTTACCTTAATCTTTTGCCTTCATAGTTGCAAATTAGCTCTTAAACATCAGTTTAGAGCATAAAATAGGCATTAAGGACATTAAAACCATGAATATTAAGCCTTAAATGAGTCAAAATCCTAGACTCATCACTTTATCACACTAACTCCTGAAAAAAGCCCAAAAAACACAAACCAATTATCAAACTAGACCAAAATGGCCCTTCCAGAGATAATGTAACTAATGGAATTTCGATCTGACATCTTAGTTTCCAAATGTTAACTAAAGTCAACTCTGGCAAGCATAAAGCTTCCGAAACTCAAAACTCAAGGAGCTTTCCACCCAACCTAGCACCACACTCAAGCTATACAGAAGCTGCGGGAAGTGGAAAAACAGGGAAAGTACACAGAAACACAGAAATGACCCCTGAAGGTCATGACGACAAACAACACTACAAGGACTTCCATCCATGAAAGTAAGACAAAGGCAATACCTAAAGGCTAAAAAATATGAGGATACCACGTTTGCATATCAAGCTCGGTCTCCTAAGTAGCCTACTCGACCACACGGTGTCTCCACTAAATCTTTACTGACAAGATCTCCGTAGACCGCAGCTATCTAACATGCCTGTCTAGAATGGCCACATGATCCTCTTCAAAACTCAACGTCTCATCAACCTGAACCGACTCCCACTAAAGCACATGAGATTCATCAGGAACATATGTCCTCAACATAGAGACATGAAACATAGAATAAACACTGGAATTAGCTAGAGGCAAGGATATCGAATAAGACACCTCTCCTATCCGCCTCAGAATCTCAAAAGGACCGATAAACCTTTGGCTAAGTTTGCCCCTCCTAAACCTCATCATGCCCTTCATGGGTGACACCCGCAAGAACACATAATCACCAACCATGAACTTTAAAGCCTGTAGCCTCAAATCCGCATAACTCTTCTTCCTACTATGTGTAGTACGAAGTCACTCCTGGATCACATAGATGTTATCCATAGAATCTCTTAATAAGTAGGTGTGCCATGAACTAACCTTAAAAGTGTCAAACCAAACAATTAGAGAATGAAGCCTTCTACCATATAATTCCTAGAATGGTGCCATATGAATGCTTGAATGATATCTATTATTATATGAAAACTCTGTCAAAGCAAAAGACTGGTCCCACTGGCCACCGAAATCAATAACACAAGCTGTAGTATCCTCCGCAACCTAAATAGTTCTCTGAGACTGGCCATCAGTGTGAGGGTGAAAAGTTATGTTGATCTCAACATAGGTACTTAACTCCCTCCAAATAGAGATCCAAAAATGTGAAGTAAACTGAGTACCACAGCCTGAAATGATAGAACCAACACTCCATGCAAATAGACAAACTCGCTACGGTAGATCTGAGTGAACCTTTCTGATGTGTAAGTTGTCTTAACCGGTAGAAAGTGAATTCACTTGGTAAGTCAATCAACAATCACTAAAATAGAATCAACACCTAGGAAAGTACACGACAAGACTACCATAAAGTGTATGGCTATATGCTCCTAGTTCAACTCTGGAATGGGTAGCCGCTGAGTCAAACCACTCGATCTTTGGTGATGATACTTCACCTACTAATAGTTCAAACACCTAGACATAAAAGATGCAATGTGTCTCTTCATTCCACACCACCAGTAAAGCAGCCTAAAATTACGATCTGTCTTTGCAACAATGGGATGAATTTAATACCTGTAATAATAAGACTCATGAAGAATCAACCCAATGAACTCACGAACTCTAGGAAAACCGATACAACCATCAATCCTCAAGATGCCCCCGAATCTAAGGTCTCCTTACTAGCCTCGCTTCTAAGAACCTTGTCCTGAATCATCTTCAATTGTGGATAATCAAATTGATTGCCTGAATCTTCTCCATCAAGGAAGATCTAGCATCTACATAGGCAAATACTATATGAGGCTCAAATATATCAAGTCTAACCATCAGATTGGATATAGGGATGAATGTCCAAAGCCATAGGTCAGTCTCCAAGCCTAAGAAAGCAAAACTCCACATACTCACTACCTTCTGGCTTAAGTAATGTGCTACCATATTAGCCTTGCCCGGATGATAAAGGATCGAGATGTCATAGTGCTTCAGTAACTCAAACTACCTACGCTGTCACAAATTAAGGGCCCTTTGGTTGAAAATATACTGAAGACTATGATGGTCCATGAATACTTCGCAGTGAACTCCATACAAATAGTGTCACCCAATCTTCAATGCAAAGACTACTTCTGCCAAATTGTATGTCATGAGTGGGGTAGTTCCTCTTGTGAATCTTCAGTTGCATGGGAGCATAAGAGATAACTCTACCCTACTTCTTCAAGACACAACCTAGGCTAACACGAGAGGCATCATAGTAAACCTTAAACCCCTGGCCCTCAACATGAAGATTCAGAATTGGTGCTGAGTCAACAAGGCCTTGAACTTCAGAAAGCTCGTCTCATACTCATCTAACCACTGGAATGGACATCCTTCTGATTCTATTTAGTCAAGGGCACTGCCATAGAAGAAAACCCCTCTACAAAACATCTATAGTATCCTGCTAACCCGATAAAACGACCCTTAGTAGGAGAGGTGGGCCTGGCCCAACCACGAACTACCTTAATCTTTGCCAGATCCACCATAATACCTTTCTGTGATACTACATGCGTCAAGAATTCTACAGACTCAAGCCAAAACTCACATTTAGTGAATTTGGCATACAACCGGTGCTTTCTGAAGGTCTGAAGTACAATCCTTAAATATTTCTCATGCTACTCCCTAATCCTAGGGTAGACAAAGATGTCGTCAATGAACACTATAACAACTGTGTCCAAATAAGGCTTGAACACACGGTTCATCAACTCCATAAATAATGTTGGGGCATTAGTCCACCCAGAAGGCATGACTAAGAACTCGTAATGGCCATACTCGGCTGGACCTGCCTTTCCAATAAATCTATGGCTACTCAGAGGTAGTCTTAGGGATGTCCGCTGCCCTAATCCTCAGTTGGTGGTAGCCCTATCTCAAGTCAATCTTAAAGAATACCATTACACCTTGAAGTGGGTCAAATAATTTAGCAATCTGTGGCATGGGATACTTGTTCTTAATGGTCACCTTACTCAGCTGCTTGTAGTAAATGCACATACGCAAGGTACCATCCTTCTTTTTCACAAACAAGATATGAGCACCCCAAGGAGATACACTCGGTCTTATGAACCCCTTTCCCAAGAAGTCCTAGAGTTGCTTCTTAATATCCCTCAACTAAGCTGGAGCCATCCGGTAAGGCTGAATATAAATTGCTTGAGTACATGTCTCAACATCAATCCTAAGATCAATATCACAGTCAGGAGGAAGACTTGGTAGATTGGTCGGAAACACATCAACAAACTCTCTCACCAAAAGAATTGACTCAAGAGAAGGAGTGTCAGCACTAGTATCATGGACATAAGCAAGGTAATATAAACACCCCTTCTCTACTAACCGTCATTGTGTGATAAAAGAGATCACACCGCTCGGCATATGACTACAAGAACCGGTCCATACAATAGGAGAAATATCATGCATGCAAAAAGTAACAGATCTTGGAGAAACAATCCAAGACCACATGATAGGGAGACAACCAATGCATCCTTATAATCACGTCGAAGTCTTCTATGTCAAACACAATAAGGTCTACCCACCCAAGATGGTCACTACACAAGCTCTATAAACATGATCCACTACCAAAGAATTATTTACAGGGGTAGCTACATGCATATGCACAAATATAGGCTTAGAAGACAAGCTCTACTGCATAGCATTATAAGCAGACTCATATAAAATGTTAACGCATGATCAAATAAAGCATGCGCAGGCTGATTGGAGAAGAAGATAGTACATGTGATAACTACATCCGAGATCTCTGCCTCTGGCCTCCCTAGAAAAGCATACATATAACCATGTCCACCTCGACCATCCAATCTGCCTGCTTGAGGAACACCTCTAGTACCCTGTGGAATACCCCTAGTATCGTGAATAAAACCCTTGGGGACTGGCCCTTCTATGTGAACCTGACTGACCCTTCCTCCTACGATGAGTGATCATGGGACACTCTCACTCAAAGTGACCCACAACACCACACTCTTAGCAACCCCTTCCAGAAATGCCCCTCTTTTATATGACTCGACTAAACTTGTCTGGCCACCATGACTTGTATACCCTGACTATGAACCCCGAGAATTCTGAATCATCTGACCACTAGAATTTGTTATGCCACATTCTGTAATCCGCTGAGCTACCTTAACCGGCCTACTTGGTGATAGTGTCGTGAATATCCTCGACCCTAGAACCTTCTACAATATAACCATGACCCATTATAACCACTTTGACGACGAGGCTACTTGTCGCTTCCTCCAGAGGCCTCACGACGAATCCCCTCAATGTTACAGGCATGATAAACTATTTGCAGAAAAGAACAACCTGCTAACACCATCTTCCCTGTCACCAATCTAAGTGTAAAATATAGCCCTCTAACAAATTTATGAACTTTCTTCTGCTTTGTCGGCATAAGGATAGACGTATGCCTCTCCAAATCATGCAATCGTGCTTCGTACTCTACAACTGTAAGTGATCCCTTAGTCAGATCAGAGAACTTATCTGGCAACCACTCTCTCAAGATACGATGTATATCCTTCTCTAAGAAAGTCTCAGAGAACTGGGACCATGTCATCAAAGGTGACCCGGGTGGTCAAAAATCTATATAGGATCTCTACCACTTCTTCGTTGGCCCCTCCAACTAGTAAGAAATGTGTTCTCAATTTCATGTGACTCTACTTACCCGAGGTTATGCAACCTCTCCTTGAAACTGACTAAGAACTCATGCGCATCCTCGCCTGCAGCATCGGTGAATTCGAGAGGACTCAATCTGATAAACCTCCCCCTCATCTTTTGCTCATTGGGTGTCATAGCTCACATATGAGCCAAAGGTGAAACAGCGATCGGAACCGGCTGAACTACTATGTGATGAGTTGCAGCTGCATGATGTGCCTGTGGAGCCTAAACATATTGTGCTCCTGAATCGGCTGAACTTTGAGCCTTGTCTCTAACCTGTGGTCCAGCTAGAGTAATAGGTATAGTGCCTGCCTGATTTATACCCTTCATGAAGTTGAGGATCTTGGCCAAAGTATTCTGAAGTACTAATATGGCCATAAATCCTGGTGGAGGTTCTGCTGGCCCCACACCCCCTAGTTGATGCTGAACATGCTCAACCTCTCTCTCAGGCTCTAGGACTTGTGTTCGGTTTCGATCTCTAACTCTGCCCTTGCTGGGGATCCACATGATGGTCTAAGCCCGCCCGTGTTCGATCTCATTCTAGCCATCTGAGAAAGAGTAAAACAATTTGTGTTTAGAAGCTCGTAAAACAATAAACACATGATAAGAAGCAGGAAATAGTGAAGTATTCCTTATAGTTCCCTATATCCTCTGGATGATTGGATGCGGATGTCAATACCAAACTGCGAGACTCTACTAGACACTTTCTCATGTACTTATGAGACCGGTGAACCTAAAGCTTTGATACAACTCTGTCACGGCCCGAAGTTGGGCCATGATGTTGTCCATGACCAATCCACCTAGTGGACAAGCCTAACCCAAGAACACAAGTTGCGGAAGACACCATAATATAGAACATAACTAAATAAAACGGGAAGACAAGAATAATATATATATATATATATATAAAGAAGGGTTGTATCATAGATATATGCCTGTAGAACGATACAAAATATTCAAAATAGGCCCAAAAGTGACCAAGAGACAATCTAACACAAGATACCAACCTCTAGACCTTGTGTCACCTATACAGGAGCTACCACGAATAGAAAGTCATAAATATATACGGATAATTGACTGATCCAAAAATACAAAATGAAAGTTAGGAAAAAAAAAGGACAACACCAATTCTTTGAACGCCAGGAGCTAACCATAATCCAAGTGTGGGACGAACACGTGAAATCCAAACGCTCACAACTGAGGGTATCTTGAACTTGGAGGTGCATAAGAAAAGATAAAAAACTGCAGTATAAGTATCAAACACGGGGTACCTAGTAGGAATCATAGGCTAATCGAGCTAAAAAAGATAGAGTACAAATACGAATCATGATGAAACTAACAAGACAAGGGCAAGCTAAGGAAAAATATGCTAATAAAGGAGAACATGTAAGATAGAATCCACAACTAGAAACAAAACGCACAAACAAAACATCCAAAGGAGACTCATGCAACACCACAATGTCAAAGTCCAAAATAAGGTCATATCATAAGCCTGAAAAAAACATCAAGCCGCCTAGAATGATACATCAAGCTTATCCGCAAGCCAATAACTTGAATATGATCATCCATGAGTCACCAGTATGGTACATCGAGCTTACCCATAACCTTGATATCTATATCAATGTGCCGCCAAGTATGATGCTTCGAGCTCATCCACACGTAAATCAAAAGTGAGTTGTAGCCTAGTCAAGCTATAGGGATGCCCAGTATGATACCTCAAGCTGATCAGAGTTTATGCAGCTAAGTGGTGCAGTAAATCAAGAAAAATGGCCTTTTTACTACCTTTATGCAACACAAGTCTGAAGCACTTCCAACTGATTAAGAATAACCTCCTTTACTGCCAAGAAGTAATTTCTTTCTAACAACTCAAGCAAATAGACACTCCATAGAAGTATCATCACAATCAACTCATGGCATAGACACATAATCAGGAATAATACTAGTCACTCCACAAGAGTACTAAACTGGGACTTCTGCTAATCCTAGCTCACGACCTTAGGCCCAACAATTTAATAAATGACCAACGAAGAAAAACAACTTAAGGAATCCATACAATGATTCAAAACAACCAAAAAAAATAAACACCACACAACCCTAAGTTTCACGCCACCTAGAAGCAAAGTCTAGGGATACTACTCACACAAGGATTACCTAAACTAAGGCCTCTCCAACTAAAGCTTAAGCTAAACCAAAAAAACTCATGGACAAACCTACCCAAAGATAAATAAAACTCAACAAGCCTAAGGTTCAACCTAAATATACTACCCAAATATACTTAATCTAAGTAAGCCAATTCTAAGAAAAAAGGGAGCCATAACCTACCTCAAGGCTGAAAAATACACACAAACTACAATTTTGGAGCTTTTTTCCTTCTAGAGAGCCTCAGATTGCTGCCAAGGTATCAAGAACACAAAGAGGAAGTTAATAGGGTCCAACGATACCCATATCCCTAGCTCAAAAAATAGACTGGAAATTGGGCATAAAGCGGCCCACTAATTGGTGCAACTGAATTAGGAAAAAAAATCCTTCATATTGTCCTTATTGGGGTAAGGATCACTCGGTCGAAACATGGGCGCAAACGGGACTCAAGTAGCGAAAAAATCTGCTTAGTTATGCCCAAATTTGCCTTACTCTAAGCACTCAAGGATATGGTTTTTTTCGATGAAGTAAGAATAAAAATACGAATTTAATCCCAAAGATTTTCGCAAAATAGGACATTCGTTCTCTTAAGCGAACATCGCTTAAGAGGCCAAATGTGTGCTTTACCGAACCCCGCCTAAAGAGGTGCCCGTTCACTTAAGAAGTCACCTGGTCGCTTAGGTGACCTTCACAAAATCCAAGGGTGGGTCACTTAAGCGACCCCCGCCTCTTTGGTGTCCTTCTCTTGAGAAGCCTCTTGTTCGCTTAAGTCATCCCTCCAGACAGCATCAAAGATATCAGAAAAATTTTAAGTGTCTAACCTTCAAACAAGGCCTCAAAATTCATTCGGAATCTAAATGATGCACACTAAAAGTGCAAACCACTTGGAAACAACATTCTGGATTTAATAAAATCAGTGAAATAGCCATCCGAGGTCTTCTTGTCCAAATGATGACCAAAGTCAACATGTTAACAAGGAAACAACACAAAAACTCCAAGAAGCTAAAAACTCACCACGACATCCTTAGGAATCTAACCAAAGGTTGTTCTAGACCAAAATTGACATTCTGGAGCTAACCGCGCTGATTTTTTTTTTACTCCAAACCCATTTACCAAGAAAGCTGCACCAAGTTCCATTTTGAGCAAAACTCTCAAGCCAAATAGCTTAATCGCACCAACACCAAATGAGAGCCCGAAAACCCAAAACAATAATCAGTCTAGACCAAAATGGCCCTCTAGGATCTGATGAAACTTACAGAATTCCAATCAGATATATTAATCTATGCATGTTGACGAAAGTTAACTCTACCAAGCATAAAGCTTCCAAAACTCAAAACTCACACCAAACTAAACCGAACACTTGGGGGAGCGTGCCACCCAATCCAGCACCACACACAACCGATACAAAAGCTATGGGAAGGGAAAAAATAGGGAAAGCATACGGATACATAGAAATGACCCCCGAGCGTCATTACATGTTGTTAGAAGCCTAGTAAGTCTCTCAATCTCTTTATATCTTGTCTTGACATTATCTTTATTTGTTTTCATGCATGTAGATTTGTCTTTGTTGATTTTTCTAAATTGATTTCGGTGTTGTTTGATCAGCTTAGTCATAATCTTGTTTCATGAATATGTAATTAATAAGCTTACAAAATTTAGAAATTATATTACTATATTATAGAAGAGTCTAGGAATGACTACCAATGGTCCAATAAGATCACTACTAATGTCTAATATATTTATAAAATATATACGTGGGCCCCACCACCTTCCACTTCAATACTACATATTATATATCAATTATTATACTATAAATCACTACTAATATCCAATATATTTCTAAAATATATAAGTGGGCCCCACCACCTTCCACTTCAATACTGCATATTATATATTAATTACTATACTATAAATGACTTAAATACTCCATATTATCTATTACAATAATTAACAATTATTTGACACTTTAAATTCTATCAATGCCATATAAATTAGGATAAAAAACCTAACATATAATATTTAAATATATTTCAAAATAATATAAGTAATACTATGCATTACAATAATTAACAGCTTAATTATTTAAAACTTATATACCAAATTTAATTGACTCTCTAAATTCTATTGGTACCACATAAAATGGATTATATGATAAACATATATTGTTTGAAATTGACGAAAAAGAAACAATAAATTACAATAATTAATTTTAAAAAAAGTCCACTCCAAAAAATCTATCAATTAACAACATATATTGTTTGAAATTGACGAAAAAGAAACTATAAATTACAATAATTAACAAAATAAATCTCTCGACTCCAACAAATCTATCAATTAAT
>JAJOOH010001261.1:0-67778 GCA_029582605.1 Solanum gracilifrons | reverse complement strand
ATAAAATAGTTAATGATTAATTAGATATTTGTAATACATTAATTTAACATAAGGGTAAACGGGTATTTAAACGCTTCACTTCAAAGCTTCCCAATATATAAATTAGTCCTTCCAAACATTTTCATAAACATTCCTAATTTAAAGGGAAAACGGTCTGATTAACCGCTGAACTCTATGATTTTGAGCTGATATATCCTCTGTTTAAAAATTGGCTCATATATCCCCTTGTTGTTATAGAAATGACACATATATGCCCTTGTCGTTATAGAAATCACTCATATATGCCTTTTTACTTAACAGACCAATATTTAATAAATTAAAAATTCATTTTTTTTTGTCTTTAATTTGAGAAAATGCCATGACACTTTTAAAATACCCCTCTAAATAACTTTTCATCATGCCCACCCGACCCAATTGGAAACAAAACCCCCACCCATTTAAATAAGCCAAACCCATTTCATTCCATTTGTCACTCCAGAAGCCTACACCCTGGACGTGGCCAGCACTCGACAACCATTGCTGACCCCAAGCGAACCCTTGGCCTGACTTACTTACTCAACGGAAGACTTTACTCAAGATAAATACTTTTAAAACAAGTAAACTGAACTGCTCAAAATATAACTCAGAATGTTTTATAATAACATTCACGGCCAAGTTGCAACTCAAGTCTCAACTTAACTGAAAAGAAAAAGTAAAGACTCATGAAATAACATGAACTAACTCTGTCTATGAAGCCTCTAAACAACTGAGATGGATGTCAGGACAAAACGCACGACATCCTAATGAACTAAAATACTGAAAGAAATAAAAAGGATCCTCCGAAAAGCTACGAGGCTCACCAACTAACTCTGAGTGCTCAACCTGATCAATGAGGCACTGATGATGATCCTGGTTACTTGCGTCTGCATCATAATACGATGCATGCCAACTGGCATCCGTACATTGAATGTACGAGTATGCGAGTTGGAATGCTAAACATAACATAGGCTTGAAAAGATTCTGAAAGAAACACTTACCTTGGCTCTTCTTAGCTCATAAATAACTCAACTCATAATAAAGCAATGAAACACACACAATATATGAAAAGTTTAATAAAACAGTAAAAGCCACTTAGTTCATTAAAGAAAATGCAATAACAAACTCAACTTTACTCATATAACAAAGTAATATAGTTTTTGTGGGAGTTTATCTAACCGACAACCACCACTATGAGCCTAAGTGGTGATACAACGTCTTTCCCACGCTGCCAGAATTGTCCTTTACTTTGCCGCCATATAGAACGCTTAACTTAGTGGATCCACTAGCTTATGCTAAAAGCATCTTAAGGAGTCATCTAAGAAGTATGATCCTTTACTACCCATGATGGCTACATGGTTTATGGAGACGTGAGTTATCTGAACTGAAGCTCCTCCCCATATCGGTGCTCAATACTAATCCCAAAATATACTTTAGCTCATATGTTTGTAAAAACAAAACTTTATCTTTGGTTTGAGATAATTACTCAAAACTTAGCTTAAAAGCTCTTTTGGAAATCTCAGTTTCCTCTTTACTGAAAAAACTAGCTCAAAGGCTCATTTGGAAATCAAAGTTTCCTCTTTACTTGAACAAAAAACTAACACAAAGGCTCCTTTTGAAATCTTAGTTTCCTTTCTTGTTTAAATGTGAAAAACATTAAATCTTTGGGAATACATAGTCCCGATATACTCTTTTGAAGAAATGACTTCAATCTTTACTCTTTACTCAACTCAAAACTTAAGTCTTAAAACAAAGTTAAAACATTTGTAAAAGACTTTTGAAAACTTTATGAACTTCTCTTGACTTGACTCTTACCTTCTCTTGACTTGACTCTTAACTTTCCTTGAATAGAATTACGGATTCAAGGATTGTGATTTGTGATAGGAAGGATCTCATGATGTTTAGGAATAATTTTAGATAGCTAAACATGAGAATCGATCAAGAAATCACCGTCTTGGAACAAGTCCGCGACGTGGAGATGCTTTTAAATAATTGATCGCGAAATTTAATTGTGAAACAGAGGAGTCCGTGTCATCTCCACGACGTGGAGAGAAAATTGTCACCCTAAAGGAACAGGTCCGCGACGCGGACCTGAAATCTGTTCCTTGTCCGACTTTTTCCTTCTTCGTTTTCCAGCCTCAATTCGCCTAAACCCGACTATTGTTCTCAAATTCATTTTTGATTTAGATACCAGCATATGTACTCAAGAACTTAACTCAAAAAACATCTAAAACTCAATGTAAAGATCTCAGAAACTCCTCAATTCAGCCAAATTCAAGAACGGCATTCAAATTCAAGAATACCTACCAAGAACATCAACTTTCAAACTCTTTTAGGACTAATTTTACTGAAATAAACATGCTTGGCGCGTGGGTGAACGAATCCAACGCTATGAAAGAATCACATACCTTGTAGGATCAATTCCTTAGCGAAATTCTCAACCAAAATGGAACGTTCTTGGCGAATATTGCTTTTCCTCTTCTCCTTTCTCTTCTTTTCTCTTTTCACCAAGCCCTAGCATGAAACTTCAACTTTTCTAAACTGGAAAAAATATGATTTTAACCCCAATTAACTCCTAAAAATGAATTAGAATAATTAGGTAAGGAAAAGATTAAATTACCCTTCCAAATCCGGAGTAGGCTTTCCTTATTTAAACAACCTAACATCCAAAGGGAATAACTCACTCATAGAAATTCCGAATCCGGCAAACTCAGCGGCGTTGGAAAGGTTATTCTAAGAGCTTTCCAACCATATATGGAAATACATCTAACTCATCTTGAGCTAGGAGTTATGGCCGTTTGAAGTTGACCAAAACTCAACTTATTCTAACTTAACAAAATTTTCCAGATTTGCATTCTTTCCAAAAATGACTATTTCCAATTATTAACTTCTTCCTAGTTATTTCAAAGTGCGAGATGCTACAATATCTCCCCCTTGGGAACATTCGTCCTCGAATGAGATTACTCTTACTAGGTTAAGGGTGGTAACATCAAGTTCAAACACCCAACAAGCAAATGCAAACAAACAACAAGCTCACTCATAATTTAAAGAGTACTAGAAGAGAATTAGTATATTGGTCTGCACTTTCTCCGGATTCAAAGAGAAGTGGATATCTCTTTTTCATATCCTCCTCAGCCTCCAAAGTAGCTTCCTCAACAAATTGGTTCCTCCAAAGGACTTTGACTGATGCTACCTCTTTTGTTCTCAACTTGCGAACTTGGCGATCTAGAATCTGAACTGGAATCTCTTCATAAGATAAGCTATCCTTGATACCAATATCTTCAGTTGGTATTATAAGTGATTGATCTCCCATGCATTTATTCAACATGGAAATACGAAATACTGGATGAACCGCTGCTATCTCTTGTAGTAGCTCCAACTCATAAGCTGCATTACCAACCCTTTTGGATATCCGGTAAGGACCAATATACCGGGGACTAAGCTTCTCTTTCTTACCAAATCTCACAACACCCTTCATGGATGAAACTTTCAATAAAACTCAATCATCTACTTCAAACTCTAACTCCCTCCTTCTACCATCAGTGTAGGATTTCTGACGACTCTGCATTGTTTTTAATCTCTCTTGAATAAATTTCACTTTCTCGATAGCTTGGTGAACTAAGTGCGGTCCTATCAACCCTGCTTCACCAACTTAAAACCATCCAATAAGATATCTACATCTTCTCCCATAAAGAGCCTCGTATGGAGCCATTTGGATGTTAACATGGTAACTATTGTTGTAAGCAACTCAATGAGAGGTACGTGATCATCCCAATTACCCTTGAAATCAATCACACAATCCACCTTGATACCTCAAAATACTATCTCCCCCTTATTCAAAAGCCATAAAAAAAAATTGCTTATGAACACTTGCATTTAATTCAATCAATAAAGGATCTTGGTCTTGCTTCTATTTTACTTCTGGCACTAATGATGATTCGGCCCCATTCATCACCACTACTACTCCTTCTGTGGAATCTATTAGTCGAACTCCTAACCGTGATAGTCTATGCACATCTTTTGCTAATTCTCTCTTTTCTTCCTCAACATGGGCAGTACTACCCATAAACAATCACCAACAACATTAGCGTTACTTGGGTGGTAAAGAATACTCATGTCATAATCCTTGAGTAATTCTAACCACCACCTTTGTCTAAGATTAAGCTCCTTTTGAGTAAACACATACTCAATATATCACCCAACTAAGTCAGTTGGGATCGTTCCCACAGAGAGAGGTACGTGCTTAAGATTCTATGGGTAAGTATGAATAAGTTCGAATCAATTATAGGAATATACATTATCTAATATAAACATAATTTAAATTAAGGGGTGACAATAATGTCAAAAGGGGGGTTGTGGTTTGCAAAATTTATAACTATAGCAGCAGCAAATAACAAGAAATAGCAATAGGGAGACGGCTTCTTGGGATGTGATTCAATTATGGGATATTATAGACAAACATATAGTTGCAGCTATTAGAAAACTTCTAAAAATCAGTAAATAAGCTAGACTATGGATGGGATAAACTTTCTCTCGAACAATTTACCCTGAATCAAGTCGATTTCTCTCGAACATCGACAAACATGCAATTAAGAACAACCTACGCTTTAGTCCATTCACTTTCTCGAGCTGAATGTGTTGAAAAGGGTTTAGGATTCACTCTCTCGAGCTGAAACCATTGCAACCCAATACCCACAGACTATCAATTCAGTAATCTTGGTTTTAAAACCTCTCTCGAACAAGCCTAAAACATGAAGGTAAAACTACATTTGCAACTGCAATCCTTTAATTTAAACCACAATTAATTATTGAAATCACTTCTAAACAGTAATTAGACTAACAATTAACAACACCGATTAGCTAAATCAGCTCATAATAACATAATCACACCCCCAAGAATTGGGGTTTTAGCTAGACATTATAAAAAGATAGAAATTGTTTCCAAATTATTTTTCCATCAACTGGGTACGATTAATTTTGTCTTTACAAAGGTCCAAATTGAAGAATCTTCAATACCCACTTTCAATTTCTCAAAAATGAGAAGTTTCATTTCTTCAAAGCTTAAGCAAAAACTTGTCTCAATACAATCTCAAAAACTTAGAACTCAAAATTAGAATATGGTCTAAAATATCTGATACTAATTTAATGTTTGAAAATATATTTATAGTCGCCAAAAATATGCTGTGAAAAACCAATTGGCGCAGCAAGTCGAGCTCGCCGATCAGCTCGCCGATCCGCCCTTTGGTCAGTTCCATCTCCTTTCTACTTTGACCTTCAACATCCTCAAGTTCTGTAACTTTGGACGATCAAACACTACTTCGTGGAACCACTCGGTGATGCGCCGACTACTCCTTTTTCTCGCCAACTTGATTTTATCCTTTAGGACTCAGCACACTGGAACTTTAGGTGAGGTAATGGCCATTCGACGACTCGCCAAAGGGACTTGGCGATCCCCAGGCCTTCATTTCATACTTCTTTCAGCTAGCTTTGTTCCTTTTGAAACTTAGTATCCATGCTTTGCTCCTTGATCCATAATCCTGAAAATGAAGGACTTTACATCAATTATTCGCACAACATAAGCATTTGAGGACTCTAAATCATTGTAAATAAGGCCCTAAATGACTCCAAATCGTGGACTCATCAACACCCCCAACTTAAACTTTTGCTTGTCCTCAAGTAAAACTCAAGTTTAGCAGTTCAAAAGGGATGTCTCAAACAATGCTACACAAGACTCAATCATGAATGCACACAGCAAAACTCAACTTACTCAAGCAAGGATCAATTGTTCACTCAAAGATTCAAGTTTTGACTCACCAGTATCAAAGATTCGCAAGTTCACAATACTTGCTTCAAATGCAAGTGCAAGCTCAACAAAGGTACTCAAATGCCCTCACAAAAAGATGATTCCATATTCACACACAATGTTTCAACAATTTATAGTTCCGGAATCAAAAACAACTCTCACACTCAAAAAGATGAACACATGCATGATTTCACCCATAGGCTTGCCCTTATTTTCCAGCCAACATTTGTTTCAGCTCACTCAAGATTAAAAATGTCTTTTCAAGACTTGTAATGGGGCTGCGTGTAAAGGTATGGTTATTTAGGCTCAGTGGCTATTATTCTCATGAAATGTGGTGTGAACAACTCTCCCTATCCTTTTCTTCATCATTCTCACTCAAGCTCACAATTCACCCCATTATTAACTTTCCATTGAACACCGAACACCCCATTTTCTTTTGCACTTTCACAACATTATTTCAAAACTTTTTCATTCATCTTTTCTTTTTCTCTCTCTCTCTCTCTTTTTGTAAGGAGGGATTCCATATTTCTCAAAACCATGAATCAAGGGGGATCCTTTTGCATTTCTTGATTTACCTTCTCTTTTCACCCCACCCCCAACTTAGGCATTTGGCCTAAGTTGGCAATTCAAATAAACCATATTTCATGAGGATTAAGGGTGAAGGGATAAAGAAAGGTCACAATTTCATCAAGTTTCTTCCAAGAAAAAGGGTAAGGCTTAAAGGGTGTTCAAGCGAAATTCACGCACTCACAAGATAGGCCACAAAAGAGGTATAATGTCAAATTGTTTCACTCTTTAAAATTTGTTGCCTAAGATCATTTCAAGAGCTTACATCATTTATTCAACCGGACTAATGGGGAAAATTCTAGGTGTCATCACACATGGTTCACTTTAACCTCATCACACAAGACATTGATACCAATGTCAAACAAGACTCCACACTTTCACTAGTGTGCAATGTTCATCACAAGAGATTCAATTCGATATTTACTCAACTAGTCACAACGAGATGGAAAGAGTTCATATATTCCCTATGCAACTTCATTTGGCCTCATCGTAGCCGCACATTCATGTTTGTTCGATTGAGAGCACTATTCAATTTATCGGTATTGATCACAACCGACACTCAAATTTGTACAAAAACAGCCATAATTAAATACATAAGTGGTGGCACACAAAGAAAATTCGAAAGGGTCCAAAAATCATTCACATTAAAACAAGGAGCCATAAGCTCAAACATCCACAAAAATAGTATTAACAACACATTTTCAGCACAAAACCCAATATATACAATAATCATAACACAAGAGGTAGGTATGGAAATACCTCACCCCACCACAAATAACAACAATTTGTCGTCAAATGCAATAAAAACATCCAAAAAGTAAATAAAAATGACAGAGAGGGAGGTAAAGAGCAATCTTGTCTACACAGTCGCTCCATCTGTCAAGGCATCAATGTCTGGTGCATCACTCTAATCTTGTGCATCAGTGCCCGGAGTCACACTAGAAGTACCAGCTCCAGCCATGGTGGTGTATCTCAAAGAGATCTGGCGAGCGGTCTGAAACATCACATCCTCCAAGTCAGCCAGATCATCATAAACCTTAGCATCTCGCAACTCTATTTGGTCCTCGTCGTTCTCTTCCTCCGACTCATCAGCTGCCATTTCATCCATCTGTACATCTCCGGTGGCCAGTGGAGGAACCTCAGATGTAGCAGGGGTATCCTCTGTCTCAGCTACATCAAATAAGGTGGTGAAGTCTATAGAGTTGAGATAGTCCACATCCTTCCACAGATCTGCCACCTCGGCTTTCAAAGTTGTCACCTCAGAAGACTCCCTCTGTCTACTCTCACAAGTTGTGACTCTCACAGTCAAATCATCAACAGAAGTCCGGAGGGGGTCAGTGTAACAAGGATGGCACTCTCAATCATCCATGGGATTGCCACATCTAATCTGGTAGCTCTCACATCAGTCGAATGGGCTATGTGTCCCATCTTCAAGATCATAGTCTGAGTAATCGTGGCGGGATGGGAAGAGATAGAAGTACCAGGGCCCTGGGAGGAAGGAGTGGAAACGGATGTACTTAAAGGCCCAGGGGACGGAGTAGGCAAATATGCCTCTTCAGGTATAGAGTCAATGTCCACCTCCAGAGATGTATCTACTAGGATGCTCTCCTCCTGTCAGCCTCCTCTCGTATGTACTCGGCCTCAATACGCTTAATGTCTGTGGAAGATGAAAGAGTGACCTCAATATCTCTCGTCTCGTCCCGAAGAACTCCAGCATACCGGCATAACTTTGTAATCAGCACCGGGAATGGTAGGGAGGTTTGGCTCTGCTTGGCCCTCATGGCCATCTCCTGCTATATGAGGAGTCCTAGGTCAATGCTCCTCTTGGATATGATCGACCCAAGGCAGGCTGCCTTAGAGTGGCAGATGATAGACTAGTTCTGGAAATGTATGATAGTGTTGCTGATGAAGCCAAACCAGAACCGAGCAACAATATTCAGGTCCTTCTTCTCGAAGGGAACCCATGCCTCGATCTACCTCGGGGTGGTATCGGAAATCTACGGCGCTAGCCAGCCCTTTAAATCATCCAGGGTTTGTGTAATAGGCAATCCCTCATATGCCTGTGTAGAAATTAGACTGCTCTCGAGTACATTATTAATGTACTCACTGTTACACTTCACTTCCTTTCCTCGAACCATGAAAGACTTCACTGGTCTGAAAGCACTGGTTTTCTTCTTGCCCTTGGGTACCAAGTCACCGTACGCTGTATAGAACTCCCGAACCCATGAAGGAATGTAGAGGCCTCGGGGCCTGGTGAACTGCTCAAATCGATGGTACAAGAGTGTGTTCCTCACATTCTAGTATTTTCCCTCTAGGGCCTCTGTAGAAAGAAGCTTTTCCTCCAAAATAGTACGCAACCCATCGGCTTTTAATCTATTAAGTAGCCTAGGGGGAGGGACATGTACTGGTGGAACTGGGGCCACAGGTGGTGCCAGAGCTGGAACTATACTAGCAGTAGGAGCAGTGGCAGCTGCTGGGACTTTAGATGAGTCAAGACGAGCTCTAGCACAAAGTTTGTCTGCCGAGATTGTAGTGGCTAGTTGATTTCACGAATCTTGACACTTCATCCAATACTAACTGCCAACAATCGTGAGTAGTAATATAACCCAACCAAGGGTTGAGATCGTTCCCACAGGGAGTGCTTTTGAGAATCAATAGTCAAGCATGAATGTGCTCAAGTCAATCATAGCTAAAAACATTTACAAAGAAAAACAAAATGTAAGTTTCGGGTGACACAAGTGTCAAATATCAAGGGGGGTTTTGTATTCATTTATCAACAAAAAACATAAAATAACACGAAAATATGAATATGGAGACACGATTTTTGGGATGTGATTGGATTATGGGCTAAGGTAAAAAACCGGGTAATTGTAATTAATAGTAAACAACTGCAAAACGGTGAATAAGCTAGACTTTAGTGGGGGTAAACTTTCTCTAGAACAATATCCCCCGAATCAAATTGGTTTCTCTTGAACACTAATAAGTAGCAATGAAGCACAACCTTGGCTTTAGTCCATTCACTCTCTCGAGCTGAATGTGTGGAAAAATGTTTAGGATTCATTCTCTTGAGCTGAACCCATGACAAACCAATACCCACAGACCATCGATTCAGTAATTTTGGTTTTAAAACCTCTCTCTCGAGCAAGCTAAAAACACGAAGTTAAGATTGTATTTGCAACTACAACCCATTAAATCCAACCACGATTACTGAATGAAATCACTTTTAAACAGGAAATAAACTATCAATTAACAATACCCAGCAGTTAAATCAACCCATAATCACACCCCAAGAATTGGGGTTTTAGCTAGAAATAGTAAAAAGGTAAAAATCGTTAGCAAGTTATGTTTCCATCAACTGGGTAGGATTGATATAGTCTTTACAAAAGCTCTAAGATGAAGAATCTTCAACACCCACTTCCAATTTCTCAGAAATGGAAATCTTCAAATCTTCAAAGCTAAGGAAATATTTTTTTTTTCTAAGCTCTCAAACTTGAAAACATAACAATTATGAAAGTTAGATTGAAAATTACATAAAAGATTCAATTCAAGATTCAAGATGCATTGTCATATGTCTAAACTAAAAATTCAAACGAGTATTTATAGTTGTCAAAAATGTGCTGCAAAGCGCCATTCGGTGCAATAAGTCAGGATCGCCGATCCACTGGGCGATTCACCCTTTGGTTATTCTATCGCCTTTTTGCATTGTCCTTCAGCACTTCAAGCTCTGTATCTTTGGGCGATATAACACAGCATCGCGGAACTGTTCGATGACTCGCCGACTGCTCCTTTCTATCACCGACTTGATTTTCTCCTTCAGGGCTTGGCACACTGGAATATTAGGCGAGATCAAGGTTGTTCGGCGACTCACCCAATGGGTTAGGCGATCCTCAGGCCTTCTTGTCTTCATTCTTTTAGCTGCCTTGTTCCCTTTTTATCATTAGTGTCCATGCTTTGTTCCTCAATCCAAATACTTGAAATTCAAGGATTTACATTAATTATTGGCATAAAATATGCATTTGAGGACACTAAATCAATTCAAATAAAGCCCTAAATGAGTCCAAATCATGGACTCATCAACACCCCCAACTTAAACTTTTTCTTGTCCTCAAGTAAAACTCAAGTACAGCAATTCAAAAAGGATGTCTCAAATAGTGCGACACAAAATTCAATCATGAATGCAGACAAAAAAACTCAACCTCCTCATGCAAGGATCAACTGTGCACTCAAAGATTCAAGTTGTGACTCACCATTATCAAAGAATCTCGAGCTAACAATACTTGGTTCAAATGCAAGTTCAAGCTCAACAAAGGTGTTCAAATATCCTCACACAAAGGATGATTCCATATTCACACACAATGGTTCACAATTTAAAGCTCCAGAATCAAATGCAACGCTCACATTGACAAAGATGAACACAATGCATGAATTCACCCATAGGTTTGCCCGTATTTTCCAATCAACCCTTGTTTCAGCTCACTCAAGATCAAAAAGGTCTTTTTAAGGCTTGTAATGGGGCTGAGTGCAAAGGTATGGTAATTTAGGCTCAGTGGCTATAGTCCGCATGAAATGTGGTGTAAACAACACTTCATTTCCTTTTCTTCATCATTTTCATTAGTGCGCACAAGTCATCCCATTATTCACTTTCCATGGACAGTTAGAAACCCCATTTTTTGTCATTTTCACAACTTTATTCCGCAACTTTTTCATTCTTTTTCTTTTTCAGTTTTTTTTTTCTCTTTTTTTTATATGGAGAGGTTCCATTTTTCTCAAAACCATGGGTCAAAACGGCACTTTCTTGCACTCCTTGATTACCTTCTTTTTTCACCACACACCCAACTTAGGCTTTTGGCCTAAGTTGGCTATTCAAACAGACCACAAATCATGAGGATTATGGGTAATGGATAAAGAAAGGTCACATTCTGCATCAAGTTTCTTTCAAGAATAGGTTTAGGCTCAAAAGGTGTTCAAAAGAGGTTCACACACTCACAAGGTAGGCCACAAAAAGAGGTATAATGTCAAATAGGTTCACACTCTTTAATGTTTCCTAAGATCATCACAAGAGTTCACATCACTTAGTCAACCAGACCAACGGGACAAATTCTAGGTGCCATCATGCATAGTTCACGGTAAGCTCATCACACAAGGCATTGACATCAAAGTAATACAGGACTCCACACTTTTACTAGTGTGCAATGTTCATCACAAGAGAATCAATTGGATACTTGGCTAGTCACAACGAGACGCAAAGATTTCACATATTGTCTATGCAACTTCATTTGGCCTAACCATAGCCGAACATTTAGTTTTTCTTCAATTATGACCATTATTTAAGTCATCGATATTGATCGAAACCGATACTTAAATTCGCAAAAGAACACGCACATTCAACACAAGCAAGAGGTGGCAATTTTTTTTCCGGAAGGTTAAAAAATGTCAAAAATCATTTACAATTTAAAAACAAGGAGCCACATGCTCAATCATCCACCAAAAATAGTGTACAACACAATTTTAGCTCAAAACTCAATATATACATAAACAAGATAGTCATGAAAGATCACGCAAAAAGTGGGCCTCACCCTAACACAAATAAAGTCATTTGTCCTTAAATGCAATAAAAAAGATCCAAAAGTTAAAATAAAGTAAGACAGAGAGGGAGGTAAAGAGGGGATCCTATCTACACAGTCGCTCCATCTGTCTAGGCATCAGTGCCCAGTGCATCAGCCTGGACTTGGGCATCAGTGCCCGGAGTTACCTCAGAAGAAATAGCAGTACCAGACTCACTAAGAGCTGCCAAGGCTGTATCCACCAAAAAGGCATGCATATTTGCATAGAATCCCCGGTCCCATGAAGGAATATAGGGGCCTCGGGGAGTAGTCTCCCTATCAGAAATGGGCCTCTTGCACTTTGATGAGTCCACAAATTGGACTTATCTAGGGCTATATTTTAATAGAAATTGTGTCCTCGAATGCTTATTTTATCTCAATATCTGATAAAAAACACTTAAGTTTCAAGTAATTGATGTTTTAGTGGAGGCATGGGCACTTAGGCGCAAAAAGGAACAAAAAGGCTGAGAAGAACGAAGAAGCTGAAGCCTGAGCATCACCAAGAATACTTGGCGATTCGCCGAAGGGATGTAATCCTCCCTTTGTTCTAGTACGCGAAGCCCTGAAGGAGAAGGATAAAAAAGGTGATGAAAGGAGCAGCTGACGTTTCGTCGATCTATTAGCAGAAGTATACAACCCAATGATCCAGATTTGCATAGATGTTGAAGGCAAAACACAAATGGCGATGAACTAGAAGAAGGGTGAATCACCGAGTCATTCCGCGTTGGCAACTAACCTCACCGAACGATCCGCCAACACTATTTTCTGAAGTCTATAAATACTAGTTAGAATTTTATTTTAAGAGAGTCGAACAATTATTATAATTTTAAGATAGAATAGTACTTTTTGATATTTTTGCTCTAAGTTTGAGAGGGTTTTGGAGACTTGAAGAAGAAGAGGGTTTCATCTTCTGGATTTGGAGTTGGGTCTCTTGGATTCTTCATTCTTGTCCTGTAACAAAACACAAATCTTCATACCCATTTGAATGCAAACTCATTTAGGTATAAATTTCTATCTCTTGATTTGTGGCTAAAAAACCCCAGTCTTGGGGTGCGATTTAGCAAATATGTGTTGATATTATTGTTGGGTTTTGTTTGCTGATAGGCTAGATGTATTTTAATGGTGATTTAACATAGTGGTTGTTGTTCAATTTAAGGGGTTTGTAGTTGAAATACAAAACCACCCATGTGTTTTTGGCTTGCTCGAGAAAGAGGTCACGAAATAAAGACCGCTAGACTGATGGCCTAAGGAGTGGGTCGATATGAGGTTTAGCCCTAGAGGGTGAGCCCAGGTCCCATATCCTAATACTCAACTCGAGAGAGTGAGTGGGGTAAGGCGTAGGCTGGCCTTCATGCGGCAAATGGGTGTTCAAGAGGAACCCATTTGAAACGTGGTAAGTTGCCTGAGAGGGAACTTATTTCCATCTAAAGCTTAGCCTAGTCCAAATTTGGACGAAATCAGAGTTAGTGAAGTATAGGAAAATCTGGTAATAACTGGGTGATTTAATTATGATTTTGATTACATGAATAGATAGCTAAGACATTAAGGAACCCATACGACTTTATAGAATTGAATTCGGGCAAGTAAAACTCCCAAAAATGATCTTAGCGTGAACGGGTGGTTTTTGAATGTCAAGGGTTGAAGGTGTGTTGTGAAATGGGGGCTTGGAATTAAAACTCCATCATTCTATCTCCGTGCATGTCGCCGTAGCGGGATGGCTGCCTTTATAGTGTGATGGGTCCCACCGTAGCAGGACAGACGTGACTTAATTTGGAAATAAAACCCCAAAAATGTTTTATTCTACACTTTTGGACTTTGAGAGCTAAGAAACGAACCCAGGGGTTTTCTTGACAATTTTCCACCATTCTTGAGGCTAAAGGTAAGGTTTTCACTCCCCGAATCCATTTTTCGAACTGTAGAACTTAGTTTCTTGGGTGATTATTTTTGGCGAAGGGTTTTGGAACGGTTTGCATAGTGGGAATAAGACCTAATCTGGGTATGGGGATCAAGGGTCTGACCTAGGGTTGATACTATTGATTATGATCCAGGTAATTGGGTATTGATTATTTATCCTTGTGTATAAATTATTAGTTGTAGACCTAGAACAAACGGAAAGATTCTGAAAAGGGAAGATTCAAGTACCTTAGGGGATTCAAGCTTTGATTCGAGGTAGGTGATGGTTCTGATTTTATGTTGTGTGATTTATGTTTGTTCTTGCTTCATTATAATACATGTATGCATGTGAATGTTGCATTATGGATCACACTAATTGTAAATGAGGATAAATGAATGATGAATGCCAAGAATGATGACTTGATTTTATGATTTGAGAACATACTTGTGGTTGTGATTGTGGCTTGTTAAATGGATCGGGTGTTGCGTTCCGACACACTAACTTGAATCGGTTGCCACGTTCCGGCATAAATATGGGATCGATTGCCATGTTTCGGCATAAATATGGTATCGGTTGCCACGTTCCGACATAAATACTGGATCAGGTACCACGTATCGATACACTAATAGTTTGGGTATGGATTCCATGAGAGGACCAATGAATTAGGTTCCGTGAGAGGACCATTGAATTGTATTGTGTATCTACTTGTGATGATTACGTTCATATCTAAAGATGATTAATATTGTATATGTTTGGTATATGCCTAGTTTATGATGTTGTAATTACTTGCTTATATTGCACTTATTGGGATAGTCGTGTTATCCTACCAGTACACTGTGGTTGTGTACTAATAGTGCACTTGCTCTTTCTTTGTTTAGTACAGGGCATCTTCAGGCGGCTATTGATAGACCTCAGCTAGGTGACTATTGAGCGTGACAGGATTCATGGGTGAGCCAGTTCTTTCATGTTGCCATGGATCTCTCTTGTTTAAGTCCACTCTTTTCGAACTCAGACTATTTGTTTAAGGAGTTTGTTTAATTTTGGGGTTGTACCCCTTGGTTTTAGACTTGTCGTTAGTAGAGTTTTGGTACAATGACTTTCAGGTTCTAGGGTATTTCCGCATTAGTTGTTAGATGTTAGTTGAACTACTGGAGTTTATGGGGAGCTTGTTTTAATTATATAGTTATTTAAACCTACTTCCGTACCTTTAAATGTTTAGTACTTTGGTTAAGTTGATTAGTTGGGATGTATTAATGGTTCTCTCACTGGAGGGTTAGTGTGGGTTCCAATCACGACAGTCTGGGTCGTGACCGATATTAACCCCGATCATGTTTGCGATTGGATTTTGAAATAAAAAAGTTTTGAACTTTGAATAAAAAGTTGTGAATTATGTAAGTTTTTGGTTTTTGAAAGGCTAAAGTTGTTAAAAAGTGGTGTTTGATGTCCCTGGGAGTTTCGAAGGTTAGAATGGAATTTTGTTGATTCCATTAGTCCCGAAATATGGACATTGGTCTAAGTGAGTCGTCGGTTTCTAATACGGAGTCTTTTGAGGATTTGAGGTCTTATGTTGGAAATTATTGAGATTTTAGCATTTTGATTGACTTTGGTCAATATTCGGAGTTTGGATACCCGGAACGAAATTCCTGGAGTTCCACTAGATTTGGGGGAAGATTTTAGACTTAGATGAGGTCTTGGTTGTATTTTCATAGGTCCCGATCTTGTTTTAGCCATTTAGGCGTTGTGTTCGTTCCTTGTGACTTTCATGCATTCCAGGTCAAGGAGATATCAAATTTGTATTTTGATAGTTCCATTGAGTTCAGAACATCGAGTTTAGTCTAGTTGCATATTTGGTTTGTGTGGATGGGATTTTGAATAAAATCTGAGGATCCATTCGGTGATTTTGTTATTGGCTGATTTTTCTGATGTCTAGTGCGCTCGCGTTAGCGAGAGGATGTTCGCTAAAGCGGCCCTTCCTTTCGTGAACACTTGGTTGCTTTCACGTCCTTCTCTTTAGTGAAGGCCGGGCAGCAAAATCAATATGCCCCATTATAATGGGGTTTACTTAAGCGAATCAGAGATGCTTTCGCGATGATCGTGAAAACGAAGTTCGGTTCCCAAAAGTGAGACCCCCATTTTAAGCGGGATTCACTTAAGCAAACTTTTGTTTGCTTAAGTGACTTTACATATGGTTTTTGGCCTACCATTTTGGGATTTTACCCCATTTTCCCAATTTTGAGTTTTGGAAAATTCTTGGAGGCGATTTCAAAGAGATTTCTTGTGCTAAATCATTTGGGTAAGTCTTTGTGACCCTAAAACTTCAAATCTCTTCTATCATTAATGGATTTTAACATTAAAACTTGGGATTTTGATTGACAAATGGCAAGATTTTTCAAGAACTGGAGTTCTAAAGTCAAATGGTGATTGTGAACTTATTTCAATTCCTTTTTTCAAAATGGTTTTCACCAATGAGTTCCAAATGTCTTGGATAATATTTTCAAGTAAGGATTTTCGGATTCAAATATCATTTTTGGAATTGAATTTTGAGTTGATTGGCCCATTTTTCAAAGGGTATGATATGGGTGTTGTTATTTCTCGAAATCTTATGGTGATTAATTGTTTGAGTAGATTTTATGAATTTGGACATTGTTTGAAAAGGAAAAGCTAAAGTCTTAGATTGACTTTTGATATGCAAATAAACTTCTACAACATGTATAATCTTTTGTTTCCCTTCATTGTGTGTGTTGGAGAGTAATGGGTATGAGGTGATGGGTTCAATTATTCCACTTTATTGTTGTGCTTTGTGAATTGCCTTGTTGTGGACCCTAATTTGTTGATTGATGAAATGCTTTGATGGCATTATTATGGATTAGCTTAGTTTTTACCTTTTTAGGTAGTTAGTTGTTGAGTTCCATTTTTTTATACCCGCTCCTTACTTCTACACTTGTGTATGTTTCGATCCCAAACCCGTGTGATCTTTCTCCTCCATCTTTTTTTGACGCTTTCAAAAGACTTTGAAAGGATGTTGTTTGTAATCTCGGAGGGATCACTTATTCCTTATTTTATGTCTTGTTCTATTCGAGAGACAGATATTGAGACTTGTATTTATCTTTCAAACTTTATATTTTTATACAAGTGGCTTGTACACGAGACAATTAGGTTTTGAGGGTATTTTAGAATGACTAAGTTTTTTCGATCTTAAGCCATTATTTTTTTACTTTCATGTAACACCTCAGACTTCGATTAGTTTTAGTTTTGGGTCAACTTCAAACTACCTATCTTTTAGTACATAAAGTGTTAGGTGGTCCGTAAGGTATCAAATCAAAGGTCTTTGACCCCTTTTTTTAACACCGCCAAGTTTGCTAAATTCCGAGCTCGGAGTAAAAAGTTATGGCCATTTGAGTGAAGCCTCTCTAGTTAAGGTTTTTCATCCATTTAAGGAAAGGTGTATTTTAGTCTTTTCTTGCCCCACTAGGCCTAAAACGTTTTTCTCACCCAAATAAGGGTCTAATCTGATTTAGACCACTTTTTCACGTTCCTAAACGCCTTTCACTTGTTGACAATTAGGAAACTTAGCCATAAATTCCGGAATATCCTTCTTTATCCCATTACACCAATAGACCTCCTGCAAGTCATGGTACATCTTGTTGGCTCTCAGGTGAATGGAATATCGAGAACTATGGGATTCTACTAAGATTTGCCGGGGAACACACAAATGACCTTGATATCGAAATACTTCATCTCCCCCTTTAGAGAAAGCCTCACTGAATTTCTTAAGCATTTCTTCCTTCAACTCAATCAAGAGAGGGTCAAGACCTTGTTATGCTTTCACTTCAGACACAAAAGACGATTCTGAACCATTATGGAAGATAATACCGCCTTTGGTGGAGTCAATCAACTGAACACCTATTCGGGCCAATCTATGAACATCTTGAACTAACTCCTTCCTACAATCCTCAACGTGAGCAACACTACCCATTGACAATGGACTAAGAGCATTCATCACCACATTCATTTTTCCTGGGTGATAGAGATCACTCATGTCATAGTCCTTTAATAACTCAAGCCACCTTCTTTGGCAAAGATTTAGATCCTTCTGTTTAAACACATATTGAAAACTTTTGTGGTCGGTAAAACATCAACATGAACACCATAAAAATAGTGCATACAAATCATTAAAGCAAATACAACTGCCGCTAGTTCTAAATCATGGGTAGGATAGTTCTTTTCGTGCACCTTAAGTTGCCTTGAGGCAAAGGCAGTGACTTTCCCATTTTTCATAAAGACCCATCCGAACCCAATTCTTGAAGAATCACAATTAAAATTAACCCATCGGTTCCTTCCGGTAAGGTCAACACCGGAGTGGAAGTAAAGTTATCCTTCAGTTCCTGAAAACTTTTCTCACAAGCCTCTGACCATAAGAATTTGACTTTGTCTTGGGTCAATGGCATCAATGGAGAGACAATCACTGAAAACCCTTCCACAAACCTTCTATAGTAACAGGCTAAATCCTAGAAATTTCTAATATCTGAAGGGGATATAGGTCTAGGACAGCTCTTAACCACATTTGTCTTCTTAGGATCTACCTTAATGCCCTTTCTTGAAACAATGTGACCAAGAAAAGCCACGGATCTTAACCAAAACTCGCACTTACTAAACTTTGCAAAGAGTTGTTGGTCCTTGAGAACTTGCAACACAATCATCAAATGATTGGTGTGCTCATCTTCTCTCATTGAATAGATCAATATATCATCAATAAACACAATCACAAACATGTCAAGGTATTGTTTAAACATCGTATTCATCAAATCCATAAATGCGGTCGGAGCATTGGTCAAGCCAAAGGACATCACCAAAAAGTCATAATGATCATATTGAGTTTGAAGAGCTATTATCGGAATGTCATTCTCCTTCACCCTTAATTAGTGATAACTTGACCCGAGGTAAATGTTAGAGAAGTAATTTTCTCCTTGCAGTTGATCAAACAAATCATCTATCCTTGGAAGAGGATACTTATTCTTAATGGTAACCTTGTTCAACTTACGGTAATCGATGCACATACAAAGCAAACCATCTTTCTTTCAAACAAACAAAACGGGAGCACCCTATGGAGAGATACTCAGTCAGATTAAACCCTTATCCAAAATATCTTTCAATTCTCCTTTAATTCCTTAAGTTCTGATGGAGCCATTCGGTAAGAAGGGATAGAGACAGGTTTCATGTCTAGGAGAAGGTCAATAACAAAATCTACTTCCCTTTTGGGAGGAACGCTGAGAAGATCATCAAGAAACACTTCCGAAAACTCATTTACACGGGGAAAAACTCAAGAGTAGGGGTTTCAGAATCCATGTCCCTAGCCCAGACAAGAACGTATATGCAACCCTTAGAAATCATCTTTCTAGCTTTATGACAAGAAACAAACTGACCTTTCGGCATAGAATTTCCCCCTTCCAATCTAGGAGACCCTTCTCGGGTTGTCCCAGTTGAGAATGTTCAGATCACTGAGGAGTTGTCCTACAAGGAAACTCCAGTTGCCAATTTAGATCGACAGGTCTGTAAATTGAGGACCAAAGAGGTGGTTTCGGTTAAAGTATTGTAGAGAAACAAGAATAGAGAAGAGGTGACCTGGGAAGTGAAGGATGGCATGAGGTCCAAATATCCTCACATGTTTCATACCCTCGGGTGATGGCATATCAGTTTATATTAGGACAGTAAGGTAAGATACCTATTTGATTTTATATATATACTGTTGCTTGTTATTATTGTGGTTGTCGTTGTATATTTGCTCGCATTGTTATGGTGGAGCTATAGTGCTTAGCTATTTATGTTATCATGTGAAATGCCTAGGTTAGCAATTTTGCATTTCTGGTTCTTGGATAGTGACATCTACGGAGGATACACTGCCTAAATTTTGGCAAATCCAAAGGACAGAACCGCGTGACTCAGATTTTTCATTCGAGGACGAATGTTTCTATAGGGGGATGAATGTAACACCCCAACTTTTCAAAACATATAAATTGACTCGTATCTTCGTGGAAAGACCAGGAGGGTGGGAAATAAATTAAGAATGATGTTTTATGTGATATTTTAAGTGTTTAAGTGTTGTATCTCAAGTTTTGAAGTTAGGAAAGTGGCAAAATAAAAGTTGGCGAAAGTTACCGTAAATTCCTTTTTAAAGATTTGTCTGAAATTTGAGTCAAATATCTCGGATGGTTTCTCCCAATTTATTAAGATTTATGGTTCCCGCGACCTATGAAATCAAAGTTCTACGAGTCTAGTTTCCAACGCATCAATCCATTTGTTCATACGACTTCAGAATGGAGAGATATTCAAATTTTCACAAGACTGTGCAAGCAGGCAGGTGAGGTGGGTCCCCTAGGTCGGTGGAACTTTATATACTTCATCTTCTTCGATTCTTCTTCATTTTCCTTAGTGAAGAACCAGAAATCTAACAAAACCTACAAAACCCACTTCTAGGATAAGCCACGTTACTGGTTTTCGTGACTTAAATCCTTGATAAAAATTGTTCTACGCGTTGAGCTCGTCAACATGGTATGATTTGTTTTATCGATTTCCTAGCATATCGTACTTTGGTGTGTGGACAGAAGGGGTTTGGACATATTTTAAAGTTTTGAGGTGTATTACAAACTTATAATCAAGGTAAGACCCTTCTTTCATCGACTCTAGCTTTGATAAGTCGCAAATAGAAATTTGCGACGGAAATACATATCTTTTATCGGATTTTCATTGTATCTTCTATTATTTTGTGTTGATTATTATCATGCCTTGTTGTAGTATCAAGGAGGGTTGTGATTAAAGTTATTAGGACACGTGAATTCAGCGAAAATGGTGTGTTAAGGCTATTCCCTACTTACGACATGTTTCCTTAAAGCTTAGAAGCAATGTAATTGGGTTGTTATCCTTGATATACTTGTAGCCGTGATTGTTGATTGTTGGCTGCTCAAGTTGATATAATCCTCCCTTGTCGGGATTTTTATTCAGTTAGTACCGTCCCTATGTTGGACACGACTTAGAGGCTATTTGTATATTTTGCTTATAACTAAATTGCTAGGTTTTAGCGATTGGATTGTTATTGTTGCCCTTGGGGCTATTGTTGTTAGCTGCAGGAATGTGATATGCCTAGAAGGGCTATGTTATGCCTACAGGGCTATATGGATTCCTAAAAAGGGCTATGAGTTGCATACGGGGCTATATTGATGCCTAGAAGGGCTATGAGTTGCCTACAGGGCTATATTGACGCCTAAGAAGGCTATGTGCTTCCTACATGGCCATGTTGTTGCCTAAGAGGAATATGAGTTATCTATAAGCTATGTTGATGCCTAAGAGAGCTATGTGCTGCCTACGGAGCTATATTAATGCCTAAGAGGGCTATATGACTGCCTACGGGACTAGGGGACTACCGATCGGGGTATATAGGTTGATGGCACCTTCCGGGCTTATGGGGGCCTGAGTAGGCGGTCTTGTGTACTGTTTGTACTTGCCGAGCTTATGGGGGCTTGGTTAGGTTGTTGTTTTATTATTTTTAGTAAGTTTAGATTTAGGACCAGGTCAGTACATTATCTTAGCCTTGATTTATTTATCAGATTATTCCAGTATATCAGGATACCTCATCATAGTCTATTGCCTTTCATACTCTATACATTATTTCGTACTGACGCCCCATTGCCTTGGGGGCGCTGCATTCATGCATGCAGTTCCTGACAGACGACTAAGTATACCTCCTCAGTAGCAAGATTGACTTTTATTCGGTTGGCTAGCCCCTTTCCCCCGGAGCTACCAGAGTTGGGAGGTTTGTTACCTTTTGTTGTATATATCTTTATGGGTAGGTTTGGGCCCTGCCCCGCTAATCTTTACTACTCTTAGAGGCTTGCAGATTAGTGTGTGGGGTGTATAGCTACGTTATGGCCATACTGGCCTATGTTGTTGGTTTGTTGAAGCTTGTGAGCTATTTGATGTATTGTATTGATATATACCTGCTTTTAGTTTTGGTATAGATATCATGGTGGTCTCGACGGCCCAATCAGGACTTCTGTGCTAGTTGGCTATTTATTTATATGATCTCCTGGGAGTAGCTGTTTCTTTTATATATCAGTTGACAGGGGCATTGCCGGCCGAGGGCTTAGTTTTAAGCCGAGATATACTTGTTTGTTTTCTTGATTGCGTGGTGCTGCCATACGCTAGTAGCAAATGGTTCAGCAGGGTCGGCTTGGGCCTTAGTTTTGGTATTAGGAGCCAGTTGCGCCCCTCGAGTTTGGGGCGTGACAATAATCCATTACATTCATCATCTCCACTATAAAATTCCTCACTTCCATATATTTTTACCTCCATGGTGGTCGCAGGTCAGTAGGGAAAAGAGAAAGAAAAAGGTCTAGAAATTCAATACACATGATTTCAAGTTCAACAAATTAAGGTAAGATTTCAATCATTTTTTTTTTATGTTGTCGAACTTGGAGTTGATTAAACCTGACGTACGGGAAAAAAATATTTGTGATTGGCTTGATTTATATGTGCACAAACTCTAGGGATGATGGTATTGTGATTGCTTGTAGTCAATTTAATACATATCCATGTTTAGAGTATAAGTTGGGTTGTTAGTAATTAAAATTTTGAAGTAGTCATGTTTTATGGAGACATTGACCTGGGGAGTTGTCAACTACAAAGGTCTTCTAGAGATTGTAGAGTTTGTTAAGGTCCATAGTTGCCCTTCATAGACAAGACTAAGGGTTCACTGATCAAAATTTCTAACCATGTCCATTATGAGTAGTATCTATGGGTCGTATAAACCTATATGGTTTGTAGATAGGACTCATATGAGGATGAAATTAAAATTGAAATTTTAGTGAGGACTATGAGCTTGTCTACAATTCGTAGAAACTTCTACGAATTGTAGAACAACCTCATAGTCCCAAAAATACAAATTCCAGTAACTCATGTAAGGAACTACAGATTGACGTACAATTCGTATAAAATTTGATAGACCGTCATGTCCATCCGTAGTTCAAACTTCTAAAACATATTTTTAGGCCTTAATTTCTACGACATGGTCCTACAGTCTGTAGAACCTTCTATGGTTTGTAGGAACCCTTTTGTAGATCATGCACTACTAGTAAAATTTTATTGATTTCTTTAGATTTTGTTTTTCAGTTTCTTTGCTTTGTTTTTGTACTTTCTAGTTACCAATAAGTTATTTTGTAGGTACAATACCAAGACGTGGTGGAAAATCCACTACACCGTCAAAGAGGTCTGGGACTCTAGTCAATGCTTGGTTACATGACTCACCATCTAAGGAAGAACATAGTGGGTTAGAAAGTCAACTATAACTTGGACACTGATTTACTCATTGAGTCCCGAGCCCCAAACCACTCGGACACAAACAAGGCAAATGATGATAGTTATTGAGTCAATCAATGTTGCCTCACCCACAACACTTGCTTCTCCCCAGTCTAATGTAAGGGAATAAGCTTCGGGGGATGATAGTGGTAAATTACAGTCATGGTCAGACTCTAGTTCACAATATTTCTCAGAGTCCAACTCCAGCTCTTTAAAGTCCAAAGAAGTGGTAGCATTACCTAAGTTACCCCATAGATAGTACGAGTCTCAAGGTAGCCCAACTGGTGATGTGTACAAGGCATGTTTAAACTATAAGAATAGGCAATCTGCCAGAATGACAAGGGCAAGAATAGTCGGTCGATCACAGAGGAGCTGGGAGTACTGACTGTGAGTCTTCACAATGTGCCAGAGATACATGCATTATTCCAGTGACACAGATATGAGTGGATGGTAGACCCTCCAGAAAAATATAGTTTCACCATAGTTCAAGAGTTTTACACATCTTACGCAGTGACCTGAGGAAGAACATGCCGAAGAAAGCTAAGGAGCTTGAGAAGCTCCTATTATTGAGCACCCTAGTTTGGGAAATCCCAGTTGACATATCTGAGCAAACCATCCAACGGCTCCTCCATAGACCATCCTACGAGTATAATGCCTCTACTGCTGAGTTCGATTTCCGAATGAAGATGGTCCGTGACAAAAATATGATGAAAGATTTAGCTCAAAAGGAAGATTTGCTGAGATGAATAGCTGCACCATTTCTTTATAACACTCAACTACACTTCATCTGATTCTAAGTGTGGGCTTTCCCAATCAAGTATAAACCCAACTAAGAGTTAGGGTCGATCCCACAGGGAGTCATACGGTAAATAATTCAATTATTAAATAAAATGGTGTTCTAATCGTTTGTAGATGTAGACATTTTTGAAACAATGAAGTAAATGACAAGGGGTGGACAATGAATGTCAAATGGGGGGATCTGAGTGAACAGTTAACAACTACAAATATCCGGATTAAACAAGTAGAGAGGGATCCTTGGGAGTGTGCTCAATTGAATACCAATTTCTCTAAATGGGTGATTATTATTTCCTAGAAGTCATTGAATCTTAGTGGGTAGGCTAGGATTTAGGTGCAATAGTCATTTCTCAATCAACTATCACGAATCAAGCAAGTTCTCTCAAACCTCGAGAAGCATAACATATGTAAACAGCCCAATACCTCAATCAATCTACTTTTTCATGCTAGATTAGTAGGATTGAATTTAGACCCACTTTCTCAAGCTAAGTCTACAGTAACCCAATCACTACAGTCATCAATCAATGGTTTTAACTATAAAACTTCTTTCTCAAGCAAGCTTAGAATGTTATGCTAGAATTGTATTTGCAACTACAATTCATCAATTAAAACTCAACTATCAATTGAACCCACTTCGAATCGACAATAAAATTAGTAGATACTAACACCCATAAGCTAATTGAAACATTCAATCACATAATCACACCCCTAAGAATAGGGGTTTTAGCCAAACATCATAAAGTGCAAGAAACTATTACCAACTATTTTTTCCATCAGCTTGGGTAAAAATCATAAAGTCTTCAAATGCTCTAATTAAAGCTCAAACTCAAAATAAACTCTAAATATCTACTCTAAAAGTTAAAGAACAATGTTTAGAATGTTAGGGATCAAAAACCATAACTGGATATTGTAGGAAATTTCCAAAACTACAGAACTCTTTTTTCTGCTTTTCAAAATTGTATTTATACGTTCCCAGAATTTTAGCTTCGGAGCCCCTTGGTGAAATAAGTTAGGCTTTGCCGAACAGGTCGGCGACGTGCCGAGTGTTCCTTTACATCGCCCTCTTGGCATGGCTTTTCATCACTTCTTTATGGTAACTTTAGGTGATCAAAGGTGGCATTGTTGATCCATTTGGCGCATCGCTGAACCATCAGTTCTATTTCTAAGTTGGTCTTGTCCAAGGCATGGCCTGCTGTAACTTTTGACGAGCTGAAGAGCCACTGGGCGACTCACTGAGTGGCTTTGGCGAGTACCAGCCTTGCTTTTCTTCAGTTTTTTCATTCCTTTTTACCCGGTAATTTCCTTGCCTTTCTCGTTTGCCTTTATTGCTGCAAATTAGCATTTGAAAATCAGTTTAGAGCATAAAATAGGAATTGAGGACACTAAAACTCTAAATATTAATCCCTAAATGAGTCAAAATCTCTAACTCATCAACACCCCCAACTTAAACTTTTTCTTGTCCTCAAGTAAAACACAAGATCAATCAGTTTAACAGAGATGTCTACAAATAGTTCTAGTCAAGACTCAATATGCATGCACACGAGGTTCAATTTACCCATGCAATGTTCAATTGTGCACTACAAGTTTCAAACTCTGACTAGCCATCATTAAGTAGAACTCAAGCTCATAATGCTTTCATCAAATGTGAATTCAACCTCAACAAAAGTATTCTAATGCCCTCAAATCAAGAATAATTTTATGCCCACACAAACCTCATCATAATTTAAGAATTAAGGAATCAACATCAACTCGCACGCTCTCAAAGACAAACACATGCATGATTCTACCCATAGGCTTGCCCGTATTTTCAAATCAACATGACATTAAGCTCAATCAAGATCACTAAGGTCTTTCAAGGCGTGCAACGGGGCTGAGGGTAAAGGTATGATCATTTTGGCTTAGTGAATTCTACCTTCATGAAGCATGGCTTGCATTTCACTTTTTCTCTTTTTTCCTTAACTTTATTTTATTTTCACGATCCACCCTAAGTTCTTCTAAGCATGATTCATTGGATACCCCATTTCTTTCATTCATTGCACAAGATTCGTTGCGACATTCTTTTTTAATCTTTTTCTTCTTTTGATTTTCTTCTCACTTTTTTTAATATGGAGGGGTTCCATCTTTTTCAACACAATCCATGAAAGGCAGATTATTTTTTTCACAAACTTCTTCAGTTTCCTCATTTTTTACCACCCCCTCCCCCAACTTAGGTTTTGGGCCTAAGTTGGGTATTCAAATGGACCAATGCTTCATGAAGGTTTTAGGTGATGGGGAAGGAGCTCAAATGTGTTAACGTTTCATCCAAAGAAAAGGTTAGGCACAAATGGTGCCAAAGTAGGTTCACACTATCACAAGGTGGTCACTGATGAGTCCACAGTTTGGACTCATTTAGGGATTTATTTTGATAGATTTAGTGTCCTCAAATGCATTTTTGGCTCAATAACTAATGTAAATCCTTAAGTTTCAGGTATTTGGAGTTTGAGGCAAAGCATGGACACTACTTGGCAAAAAAAGAACAAGGCAGCTGAAAAGACGAAGAAAAGAAGGCCTGAGGATCGCCTAAAGCATTAGGCGAGTCCCCAAATGGCCTTAATCTCGCCTATTGTTCCAGTGTGCTGAACCCTGAAGGAAAAGATCAAGTCGGCGGTCAAAAGAAGCAGTCGGCGCGTCGCCGAGCAGTTCCGTGAAGCTCTACTATATCGCCCAATGATTCAAAACGCGAAGATGCAGAAGGCAAAAGCTGAAAGGCGATGAACCAGACCCAAGGGTGGATCGCCGAGTGCATCGATGATCCCAAATAACTGCGATGAGTGGTCCTTCGCAACACAAATTATCGAAAACTATAAATACCCATTTAATTTTGTAGTTTAGTATCAAGAAATTAATGAAGTTGTAGAGAATTATTACTGAGACTGAGAATTTTTTCAGTTTTTAGTTCTTAGAGTTTTTGGGAGACATTGTTCTTGAGCTTGAAGGTTTTGAAGGTTTTCAACTCCAAGAAATTGGAAGTGGGTATCCAAGAATCTTTATCCTAGACGTGCTTAAAGACATTTTCTATCGTACCCATTTGATGGAAAAACTTGTTGGTATTGATTTTTATCTCTTTTTCATGTCTAGCTAAAGCCTCAATTCTTGGGGTGTGATTTTGTGAATATGGGTTAAATTTCCTGTTGGGTATTGCTTATTGTTAGTCCATTTGTTGTTTAAATGTGATTTCGTTGAGTAGTTGTGTTTGAACTTAATGGGATTGTAGTTGTGAATACGATTTCATCTTAGTGTTTTTGGCTTGCTCGAGAGAGAGGTTTTAAAACTAAGACTTCGAAATTGATAGTCGGTGGTTATTGGGTCATCGTGGGTTCAGCTCGAGAGAGTGAATCCCAGACCTTCTCCCACACATTCAGCTCGAGAGAGTGAATGGCTAAGGCAGAGGTTGTGCTTAAGTACTGCAACTCAGTGTTCGAGAGAAACCGAGTTGATTCGGGGTAAGTTGCTCGAGAGAGAATTTACCCCCACTAAAGTCTAGCCTAGTTACAAATATTCAGTGATTTACTATCAATAGAATTTATCCAATAGTGTATTTTATCCCATATTCCTATCACATTCTAAGAATCCCGTCTCCTTATCTCATATCTTTATATTTTCGCTATTTTTGTTTATTAGTTGATACAAACCCCATTGAAAATTGACCTTCGTGTCACCTTTAGATTTAGTATGTTTTTTATTCATAAATATTTATAGCTATGATTGATTAGAACTTGATTTTACTTTTCTATTTGATTCTTGACTACTAACCGCTCCCTTGGGACTCGACCCCAACCCATTAGGTTGGGTTATATTACTGCATGCGATCGTTGACACCTGAATTGGAAGTCGTGTCTTTGATTACATCAAACATCAGTCACAGAGAGGTATAATAGCAATTTGGTTCACTCTCCAAAAAATTGTGCCTAAGATCATCTTTATCATTTGCCTAGATTAGTTTATTGGACAACCGAGGCAAGTTATAGGTATTACCAAAGCACATATTTCTAGAAAATATCACCACACATGGAACTCAACACAATCATCAATAAAAATTCTATAAATTTAGCTCGTGTGCAACGATTATTACAAGATTCATTTCAACAATCGTCCAGTCACAATGAGATCCTAAGAGTTCACACATGACTTATTCAACTCAAATTTGCCTCATTAGATTGCACGAACATATTGTTCGATCAAGAGCACTATTCAAGTCATCAGTATTGATCGCAACCGATACTCAAATATGCAAGAGAACAACCACATTAACACACAAAAAATCAAGAGGTGAAATTTAATTTGGATAAAAAAACCAACATTCACATTAAGAACCAAAAATTCATAGTCACAAAAAAAGTAAGCATTCAGACCAAGCTATCAAAAACCAATCATTCACAAAAGAAACCCAAAAGAGGCCGGTATGAAAATACATCACCCCGCCAAACAAAGCTTACCATTGTCTACAATGCAAAAGAAATAAACAGTCTCAAAAATAAACTAAAAGAGAGTCAAGATCCCCCTGTCAGGCTAAGCCTGAGGTGAACTCTGCACATCTGAGACTCTCTCAATTCGGGCATCACTGCCCTGCCCATCTCCATCATTTGCTCCACTAGAGCCCACCATCGATGTGTCCCGAAGAGATGCCTCTGTGGGTGTTTGTACCATCGCGCCCTATAGGTCCTCAAAGTCATCATATACTACTGCATCACAGTTACCACGATCCTCCTCATCAGTCTTAGTAGCATCAAACTCGGTATCATCATTAGTCATAGCAGCATCTCCGGTCGTAGTAGCCACAGGGATATGAGAAATAGATGGCAACTCTATACTCAAAACTTCAGAAAGGTCCACAATGCCAAAAATTATAAACAAATCTGTGGATTTAAGATCATCCATATCACATCTCAAACTAGTAACATCGTCTCTCAAAGCCATGTCATCAGCTGACACACATTCCTCCACTCGTAGGGCGTCTAGGTCTAGGCCATGTGCGGTGATCAATTCCATGTACTCCCGCAACTCAGCTTGGATGGGAGCTAGGGCAGTAGCAATGGACCTCTCAATAAGTCCGGGGACAACAGCCTCTACCTGGGAAACACGTCAACAGATTGGGCTAGATGGCCCTTGTTGAATAGCATTGATGTGTCAATAAGGGGGCGGGCAGCAACAACAGTAGGAGTAGTAGCAACAGATAAGGAAGGGGCAGTAGTAGAAGTGATAGGAGTACCTGAAGGCTCACCGGGCTGAGTCGGAGGTGTTGTATCTTTCTCTAGCATCTCAACATCAACAACCAGGGAAGTGTCCACCGATGTTGCTCTTCTCCTCTTAGCCTCGTCTCTAGTGTATTCGGCCTCAATCCTCCAAATATCAGTAGAGGAAGTGAGAGTCACTTCCACATCTGTCTTCTCCACAAAAGGCACACGGGTAAGCCGGCACAACTTCATGATCAACCCCGGGAAAGGAAATGATGTCTGACTATGTTTAGCCCGCATGGCCATCTCCTACCCAATAATCACCCGAGATTCAGTCTATCCCGGTCAATGATGGATCCCAACAAAGCTTCCTAAGGATGTCAGAGTATGGACTTGTTCTTGGAAAGCATCAGTGTGCTGTTAATAAACCCAAACCAATACTGTGCAACCACATTCAAGTCCTTTTTATCAATCTGAACTCCTGGCTCAATCCACGACTGTGTGATGACGGAAATCAAAGGTGCCAACCACCCATTTAAGTCATCGAGGGTCTTTTTTGTATCTGATCCACCAAGAAGTGGATCACATTCATCGTACACCCCAACACCTCATTAATATATGTGCTGCTGCATTTCACCATTTTATCACGCACCACCATATGACCTACTGGTGCGAATGAGCTGGTCGTGTTCTTCCCCTTTTAAACCAGCCTCCCATACTCTGTGTAAACCTACTAGACTCAGGAGGGTATGTATGAGCCTTGGGGATGTGTAAATCTCTCAAACTTGTGGAACTTGATGGTGTTCCTCACTTCTGGGTACCTATCCACCACTCCATCTGTAGACAACATCTTCTCTTCTAAAATAGTCCTCAAATCGGCAGCCTTAAGTCTGTTCAGCGATCGAGGGGGAGAAGCCTGTACCGGGGGAACTGGTAGTACCTACTCAACTGTCTGTGCTGGTGGTTGAGGAGGTGTTGGAGTCACCAGTATTCTGGTCGGATCATGTAGCGCTTTAGAGCGCAACTCAGCTCATATTCTCAGCAAAGTCTGATTATCTTCTGGCTCAAATACAGATGTTGGCGATCTAGACCTCGAGTTATCCTCGCCTTTAGACTATGTAGTTGTGAGGTGGGTGTTGTAGATACCCAAATTATCGAAGCTATCCTTAGCCAAATGTTGCTCCGCAGGACCTTTTACCTTGTGTGTGCCTTTCCCCCTAGTCGGAGGAAGTTTTGGTTGTATTGCTCATGCCGAAGCAGAACTCTCAGTGATAACTATTCCCCGTGCTCTCTTACGGGGTGGTTGGTTTATACATAGAACTTTGGGTCTGGCCATATCTACAAAACAACATAGAATGAACCAATCTGTTAGAAACAGGTCAACAAAATATCCAAGTTTAAAAACCTATAGAAAAACTCACCGACTAGTTCAGTGAGCCTAGTCGGGCTCACCGAAAGTTACAGAATAAAATTTTACAAAAGTCAGCACAGGTCGGCGAAGTCCAGGTCACTCTGTGATTCGTTGATTTCATTCGGTGAACTAATAGTAGCTCGATGAAAGTTACAAAATATTTTACCAAAATTGGGGCTGACAAAAGGCGATAGAAAAGATATTCGACGAGTCGCCAAGTAAATTTAGCGAGCTAAGCGTATCACCGAATGTTACAGAATCAATCCACTAAATATTAAGAACAAAAGGAAAATGAGGAGTCACTTGGCGAACCACCGAGTCATTCGACGAGCTCGACTAAGCTCGCCGACTGGTCTCTCGTGCTAGTTTTTGACCCTGACCTTTAATTTTTAACCCACAGCCCACGATAATGAAGTTAAATCACTATTCTATGTAATTAAACTAGACCCATATCAATAATGACCTCGGGGTACTCAGATTTCCCTGATTTGTCTAAAATTGACCAATCAACGTTTTTTTCCCTTAAGAATGACGTCACCCGCTATATCATTGGGCAAATTCAGTCGATCTGTACAATTCAGGTTACTCAGACTTCACCCTCACCTGACCTAACATACAAACATTACACACCCACGATTTCAATCAATTTAAACACGAAATTCAACCATTATGAGCAAAAACACAAACATACACATGATACGACAATCACCCTTAATTAAAATCAACCAACTACACAAGATTATGCAATAGATCCAACAAATATACAAGCATGCATCACAAACTACTAAAAATCAAGCCAAGTTTGGGATACCTACCTCAAAAGTAGACAGAAACAAAAGCTAGGCGAGAAAATATGGAAGAAAAAATGCAAAAATCCTTCGAGCAATTGATCCCCACGCAAAAGTAACGAGCACAATATAATCTAGACATAAAGTGCAAGAGTCGAAAAATGCAAAATGAAAGGGAATTTTGAGTTTAAAATGGTTAAGTCACTTTTTGACCCTTTAGTTTGTGCCCTAGTCGGCGATATTCACTTATGTCGCCGACCATTCGGCGATGCGCCGAATGGTACTTTTTCCCGCCGAAGTTTACAGAACTCCAACCCTTTGGTTGGTCAAAAGGCGGTCCAGATCGAGCTCGCCAAACGGTACCTAAGCTCACCTAATTTCCTCTTTTCCCAAATATTCAAATTTTCAACATACACATCTAACAACCGTTATTCAAACAACAATATTAAAACAAAAAACTTGGGCTGCCTCCCAAGAAGCACCTTATTTAACGTTGTGGCATGACGAAGACATGCTTTCAAACTTTATTCTATGGGTTAACCATGGTATCACTCGGTAATCCTCATTTTTGTCTTGGGTTTAAATGAGTCGAGATTTCACCCATTTGTGTTTTCAATTGCTTAATCAATACCAAATGTGAGGTAACTGTTTGGTTCAGAGATGAGACGTCATCTTTCATTTCCTTTAGCACCTTGTCCAATCCTTCCACTTTGTTGAGAATGCATGCAAGCATATCTTCTATGCAAAAAAATTTAGGATCAGCCCTTTGCTCTTTTAGCTTTTGATGCTCATGGGAGGTACATATCGTTTGTCACCGTCCATCTCTCTCCAATTTGTACCATTGTTATGACCCAGGGGTAACCCCTAGATGTAACATGGCGTATAGAACTCCGAAGAACTCCATACAAGCCACTTAGCTCTTATAACATAAGAAATAGAACAATAAGAGTAAAACAATAGTCCAAGTCTAAATGATTTTATAAAACAAAAAGTGGAAGTCTAAACTCATGTCTCATCATAGACATCTAATACAATCGAATGAAATTTGGACCTAGCCCATACATCATGTTCAAAAGTGAAATACGAGAAAGAAACTAAACAATAAGAGTTTGTCCTCGAACCATGAGGACTCATCAAAGATTGAGAATCAATCAAATCACCGACTAGCGCCGATACTCATAAATCTGTCTGTCGGATCTTATATTTGGGGAAAATGTAAGTAAGAGTATGCGTTAGTACAAAACAATGTACCAAGTATGATAGTCATGCATTAAGCAATTAAAACATACTAAGAGGGACATTTTATTTCGTGACATGTGATGAGTCCGAGATTTAGACTCATTTAGGGGTTGATTTGTATAGGTTTAGTGTCCTAAAATGCTTATTGTGTGCCAATAACTGATGTAAAAACCCTTGATTTTTAGGATTATGGATTGAGGAACAAAGCAAGGTCACTAAGTTGCAAAAAGGAATAAAGCAAGCTGAAAGAATGAAGAAAAGAAAGCATGGTGATCGCCAAGTGCACTTAGCGAGTCGCCGAATGACCATTTGACCTCCTAAAGTTCCAGTGTGCCAAGCACTGAGGAAAGAAGTCCATTTGGCGAGATAAAGTCTCAGTCGGTGGATCACCGAGTGGTTCCACGATACAGTGTTGGATCGCCCAAAGTTACAGACCTTGAGAATGCTGAATGTCAAGGCAGAAAGGTAATTGAAGTAATCAAAGGGCGGATCACCGAGTTGTTCTGCGAGCTCAACTTACTTCACTGAGTGACTCTTCGCAACACATTTTCAGCAACTATAAATACATTTGTGAACATTTATTTTCATATAGGAGACAATCTTAGACAATCTATTTTTTATATTTTGAGAGTGTTGAACTGAGAGGAAGTTTTCTTAGTTTTTCCTAAGCCTTGAAGAATTGAAGTTTTTAACTTTTGAGAAATTGAAAGTAGGTCTTTGAGATTCTTCGGATTAGAATATTGTAAAGACGAAATCAATGTTACCCAGTTCATGGAAACTCAATTTGGTAACGATTTTTATCTTTATATAATTTCTAGCTAAAACCCCAATTCTTTGGGTGTGATTATATGATTATGGACTGATTTAGCTTATGGGTGTTGCTAATTGTTAGTTTAATTGCTATTTAAAAGTGAGTTCAATCATTTATTGTGGGTTAATTTAAGAATTGCAGTCGCAAATGCGATTCTACCTTTCTGTTCTTGGCTTGCGAGAGAGAGAGAGGTTTTAGAATTAAGGTGTTTGATTGATGGTCTGTGGGTATTGGGTTGACCTAGGTTCAGCTCGAGAGAGTGAATCCTAAACTTTTTTCCACACATTCAGCTCGAGAGAGTGAATAGACTAAGGTGTGGGTTGTTCTTATTTTGTATGCTTGTTGATATTCAAGAGAAATCAACTTGATTCGGAGTAAATTGTTTGAGAGAAAGTTTATCTCCTCTATAGCCTAGCTTACTCACTGATATTTAGCCATTTTCTAATAGTTGCAATTACCAATTTGTCTATAATATCCTATAATAGGATCACACCCCAAGAACCCGTCTCATTAGTTATTAGTTCGTATTGTTTACTGTTGTCGTAGTTGATAATTTTAAAACCAAAAACCCCCCATTTGACATTTCTGTCACCCCCTGGTTTGAATGATATATTTAATCGTAAATTTTTATTCCTATGACTGACTTGAGCATATTCGTACTTCCCTATTGAATTTTAAACATGTACCGCTCCCTGTGTGATTCGACCCCAACTCACTTAGTTAGGTTATATACTGATTAATGATTGTTAACGCTTAGAATTGGATGAAGTGTATTTGATAATGTTACTCAAATCAAAATGGCGCCGCTGCCGGGGAGTGGTGTTGTTTGAGATTCTTTTGGTGAAGTTGAATTTTGTTCTTTTTAGTCATAGTTGAATCTACTTACTTTCAATTTTGATTTGTGTATTGTTGTTAAAAACAGAGGAGCTGAGTATCAACGGAAGCAGTTGTAGCTAAGTTAGCCACCAAGATGACATCGGCAATCTCAATGATGTCAATTAGTCGAATGTTAATAACCCTAATATTGTTGGTGGAGTTGGTTCCATCTGCTTGCCTCCATCCGAAGGGAACGTTGTGTTCCACATTACAAGCACCATGTTACAACTGTTGCAATTGAAAGGGTTGTTTGGCGGGCTAGCTCATGAGGATCCCCATGAGCATATAAGGAACTTTGTCGATGTTTGCAGGTCGTTCTCCTTCAAGAACATATCCCAATAGTCGGTCCGGTTGAGGTTGTTCCTATTTTCTCTAATGGGAGAGGCATGTAAATGGTTGGCTGATGTTCTAATTGATTCTATCACTTTGTCGGAAGATTTTGTTACCGCATTCAAAGTGCGATTTTTCCCTCCTTCGAAGATGATGACTCTTCGGGACAGTATTCAAAGCTTCAAGCGTCTTGATGGTGAGCCAATTCATAAGACTTGGCTAAGGTATAAGAAGATGGTGCTGCAATTTCCAACTCATGGGTTGCCCGACAATGTCCTGCTGCACTACTTTTACCGAAGTCTTGACTCGGTAAACAAGGAAGTAGCTGACCAACTTTCTCCGGGAGGTTTGAAGCAACAACCTTACATTATAGCAGCCTAGCTCTTGGATGGTATGACCAAAATTAACCGGGCATGGTATACCCGTGAAGATCAGGTCTCCCCTCTCACTTTTAAATTGACAAGGAGAAGTTTGAAAAAGATCAAGAGAGGGACCAGAACATGGCAAAGATAATGACGCAACTTGACATCTTAGCCAAGAACCTCATGGGTGTATGTGCTAGAAGTGTAAATGTTGTCGGTGTTGGTGGTGTAAACCCCGAAGAGGTCAAGTTTGAAGCATTATACAATGAGAAAGTATACTTCCTAGCCAACCAAGATGGAGGATATCGTGCTAACTACCCAAGACAGGGTGGTAACCAAGGTTGGAACAGAGACGAGGGCTAGAGAGATCGTGATAGAGAGTAGAGGGATCATAACCCCACGTGGAAGAAAAGAGATGGGGAGAAGGATAGGTATGTTCCTCCCCACGAGCGTCAAAAGCCCAAAGATTCTGAGAGTGGTCGGTCTGAGGATATGCCCTCTCGTATTCTCAACAAGGTTGAAGGGTCTGATAAAATTTTGAAGGAGATGAAGGAAGATGTATCGACCCTTAACCATACGGTAACTTCTCATTCTGTCTCTATCAAGCAGTCAGAGACCCAAATGGGTCAAATTTCTTCTCATTTACACCCGAGAAAACAAGGGGGGCTGCCTAGTGATACTATGGCAAACCCCAAGAATGAAGTTTGAGTGAGGACTTGCGTCGTGCCACAACGTTAACTAAGGCGCTGCTTGGGAGGCAACCCAAGTCTTTATTTGCCTTATTTCTATTTTTTGAATAACGTGTGTCAATTGTGTAGGTGAAAAAGTAAGATGTGTTTGAAAAATGCAAGTTGGCGAGCAAAATGTCCAGTCGATAACTCGCTGAAGAAGTCGGCGAGCCCGATTTGGACCACCCTTGGACTCAAGAAATTATGAAGATGGAGTCTGTAAAACTCGGCGAGCCCATTGACTAATTGGTGAATCGCCGAAAAGGTCTGCGATCTCAACTTTGTCTGCCATTTGGACCCCCACATTAACTAGAGGTCCTGTAAAACTCGGTGAGGTAAGTAACCACTCGGCGTTTCACCGAGTGGCTCGGCGAAAAAAATTAATGTCGCCGAAAGGGAAAGAACTGGACGGTTTTTAAAAGGCCAAAGGTTTAACTTTTCAAACTCCTTCACATTCCCTCACTTTGTAACTTCACAAAATAACACCCGCACTATAATTTTGGTATTTTTGCATATTTACCGCTTTCTAGTCATCGATTCAGTGTTCGGAGTTTGATAGTTTGCCGCCTAGCTTTACATTTCATTTATTCGTTATTAAACGTTGGTTTTTGAACCCCAAACTCGTAATTAGCAGTTATACTCATTTACATTCATATTGTTCCTGTTGATGTGTGTTGGGCCTCTCTGAAATCATGATTGTGTGCTTGTTTGCCTATTCTAAAATTGATATCATGCTTAATTGCCTAAGTTGTTGATTTCCCGAATTTTCTGCTTTAAAATTGGTCGTAATCTTGTGGGTTGTGCTTATTTGTTGTTGAGTCTAGTCGGGTGAAGTCTGAGTAACCCCATTTGTGCTAAATGGCGTGCTTTGCCCAATGATGGAGCGTTTGACGTCAATCCTAAAGGCTAGAGTCGCCAAAAGGCTAAATTTGGCCAAATCGAGGGAAGTCTGAGTACCCTGGTGACATGGGTCTTATGGGTCTGAGTCTAATTGTCTGTGTATGTAGATCGATCTACGGTCCGTCAATCCCCTCTGTAGCTCCACACTTGGAATCTTCAAAAATCAGGTACTGGAAACCTCGCAGTATCAATCTACGGATCAACAATACGGTCTGTATATCAATCTACGGACCGTAAATGGCCACCATGGTTCCACACTTGGTCAGATTTCCCTGATTTGTCATCCATACCTTGCCTGCTATCTACGGTCATCACCTGCGGACCGTCAATGGACCTACGGTCCGTAGATCACCTCCGTGAATGCCCTTTTTCTGCATTTCTTTCAGCTGTCTCTATACTTCCATGCCTGAACATCTTTCCTGCAAAATATGATAAAAACACATAAACACCAATACAAAAAGGCCCTAGACACACACAACTTGTAAGTTAAATGTATTAGAAATACCGTAAACTCACGGTATATCAACACCTTCAACTTAAATTCGTTGTTTGTCCTCAAGTGACGCACTATGACTCTAAACGACACTTGTATAGAAGCAAGCATTTCAGGCCCAAGCAATCACATGGCTCTCTACCCCCCCTCACTTTTCAGGTGCAACTTCGTTCTCTTAGACTCGACAAGCTAATTCATCCGCATCAAACCATGACACAGATCGACCAACTGACACACAATATACACCTTCTCACTATCACCAAGGTACCAACTTTCCGACAATGTAACTAGTGCCCTTACTTCAAACGAAATCCCCTTTTCACAAAAAATAAATGTCATTCATGGTACAAGGATTTATTCAACACTCACGCTCAGAAGTAATTTCAAATATAGGTAGTGCTTAATGCCATAAGCTTGCCCTTATTTTCACTGCTTAGACTCTCCGAACTAGACTCTAGGATCACTATAGGACTTTTTTTTTGCTTGTAACGTAGGCTCAGGGTCAGGTGTGGTACATTTGGGTACTGCTTAGTGAATTTCTGCCCTCCTTGACATTACACTAGGCTTTTAACCTCTTTTTGCCTTATTTTTGTCATACTATCGCTTTACCTTGTTTCCCTTAATTTTCTTCAACCACGAATGTGACGTTAGACTTTGTAGCTCTTTTTACTTTTATTTTATTTTTCTTTTAGCTTTCAACAAGTCACATCCTTTCCTCTCTTTTTTTTTTCTTTTTATTTTTTTTCACATCACTCTTTTCATACCCATTTTTGTTTCAGTTTCCTCTTTCATAGCCACCCTCAACTTATGGGTTTTCCATTAGTTGAGGTGAACAATACCCGATGTCGGGTCAGGGCCAAGATTGAAGTTACTTTTTACATTAGCCACCCTCAACTTAGGCTTTTGGCCTAAGTTGAAGTGCACATGTCCAAGTAGGGACCGGGGCCAACATAGTAGATTATGGGAAGGTGAGTTTGGGGTTTAGAAAGAAATGGTTTAATTTCAGGCTCAAAGTTTTGGATCAAAGGAAGCATTTATTTCATTTGGTTGGATCCTTCTTTTAGGCAATTTGTGGACTTTTCAGAACAATGGCCTATGATCACTTCCTAACCTCTAGATTAAATTGTCTTAGAAGGACTAACCGAGCAAGTTCTAGTTTTGCACAAAAACTGTTTGAACACTCAACGATTCTCACACACTCTTGGCACCTAGTTCCATTTTCAGATTACCCAGTTCAAGTTTCAGCTTAAGTCGTGCCATCGAGTTGATTTGTTATTATGTCATACTCAGAGCCAACACATTCAACTAATCGTAGCCTACAAATTATGGCATACATCCCAAAATCTGACGGATATCATTTTTCATAAGCCATCATGCTTCTTTCTTTATCATGTTTCTACACATACGATCCTAAGACATGCCGGTTCAACAAAAATTAAACAGTCTCTTGGGGGAAAAGAACACAGGCAAGAAAACCCCAAGAAAGGATTCATGAATTGGGTTATTCAGACTTCACCCTATCACTTACAATCCATTTACCCCACCCTCAACAAAAATAGATGCAATTGTCTCCAATGCATACAAAAACAGTAAAAGAAAATTGATTGGGTGAAGCAAACCTGTGGCGCAAAGCACCGGTGAATCATCAACAAACCGGGGGGTCCGGTTTCCCAAAGCCCGCTGGAACAATAGTAGGGGCACCCTCAGTAGTGCCCACATCAGCAATTATAGCACTCTCAGTAGTGCTCTATATCACTCTCCCCGCACCATCAGTAGTGCTCACAATGTCCCTCAAAATAGGCTGGACCTCTACAACTGGGGCAGAGCTCGATGCCCCTGCAACTCTCTCACGCACCCTCTGCTAGCGCAACTCTTCGTCTAAAAGAGAAGCCCTCTTAGCCTCCTTCTCCTGCCTATGCTGTCTTTTTTGAGCTTTCTCCTCTTCAGTGCGATGAGAACAGTGTCGCTTGCCTTTGGCACGTGTAGGCGCAAGCCCCTCCTCGGTAGTCTTACTGAATAAAGCATCAGCACTGTATCATTAGCCAGTGCAGTACGTGCAACCTGAGGCTCAACTAAAGGGGCGGCAAGAATGGAATCAACGTCGGTTCGGAGACTGGCTAATTTGGCCTGCAAAGCAGATAGATCTATGGACGGGGTTGATCGCTCGATTATGCGCAATTCAAAGGCATCAAGACGCTTATTAACAGCCTAGACCTTCCGGTCCCTCATCCCCTCCATCCTTCGCTCCATTCTAGCATTGGACTCGGCTATCAACTTTTGCATCCACGGCTGGATGTGATGCAACAGTGTGGCCATCTGAGCCTCTACTTTCTGTACTCTGGCCAATGGGACTACAGTAGCTCCTAACTGTGGTGTGGACCGGGAAGAGTTGGGAGCCATACTAGCTTCCTGAGAAGAGGAGGCTGGGACAGTATCGGTGTGATCTGGTATACTGGGGTCACCGCCATGTGCCTGCCCCACTGTGTCTGCAAAATCAACACCCAAGGGAGGTACCTCAACCTGGGGCTCTTTGCGAGGTACCGCCACATTTGCCTCATCTCGAATGAGGCCTATGCCTAATGCCCCTGTAGGGTGGACTAACCTGTCACAATGCTAGATCGGCACTCCAGAGTCCCTTCACAATTGAAAAATTAGACATGGGAAGGGGTAAGTAGTGGAGGTCTTGAATGCCCTCTCGTGAATTTCTGCCAGCAGCATGCGGGCAAAGTCAATCTCCACTCCTGCTACCATTGTCGCAACCATAACTGCTCTGTCCTATATGACTTGGTTGTCAGCTTTTGTAGGCAACACTCTGTTACGTACCAGGAACCAGAAGAACTTGGCCAATAAATTTAATTTGGCCTTTCGAATGCCCAACCGTGGAGCGGCGACCCATTCCGCACGCTCGCCATCTGCAGAAATGTACCTAGACAACCATAGTATAACAGCCTCTCGTTGCTCAGCGTTCCTCTGGAAAGCGCCACTCCGCAGATGTCCCATCTGGAATCAAACTCTATTGTGTTGAGGGACCAAGAGTGACCCGTGGTAGGACCATAGAGAAAACAGTTGATGGTAGCAGGTGATATGTCCACCGGACAACCTCGGACCATAGTGGAGGTGAGAGGATCTTAGGCTAGGGGCATTCACCGCTTGGAAATTGAACCTCGGAAAGTGGCGACATAAAAGGCGTAGAATTCTCGCACAATCTCCTTGCTATATGTCCCTGGGTCTCGAGCCATCTAGTCACACTTGTGAAAGTTAAACAGCAGGTGGATGTCCGGGACAGTGTGTAAGCTCCCCGTGAGGACTCTACGCTCATCTGTAATAAGTCGGGCCATTTTCTGTTTGTCATTTATCATCTTGGTATCCCGATAAATTTGCCATTGGCCCTCTACGCACCATCTATTTAACTCACCGGTGACTAGAATAGGATCATCATTCCGTGGAGCAGGTACTGGCTCCGAGCTAGTGGCTTCATTAGATGAGGTTGCTTGCTCATTGTCACTGAACCCTGCAGCGTGGGCAGATTCGGACCCTTAAACCTGGGCAGATTCGGACCTTGAGGCATGGCCCGAAGCATTGCTCGACTCAGAGCCTGAAGCCTTGGCAGACTCGGATCCGGACATAGACCCCTCCTCTGAACTGGAAGCAGCCCTAGTTGGTGATCCGATCAGTGTGTGCTCCTCATCAGACTGGGAGACAGTGACTACGTCAGGAAGCACCTTTTGGGGGTGCCTCTGGTGACACAGGGTGCAGTGGGAGAAGTCCGTGTGTTGGGAGGAACGTATGCTGGATCCTTTTCCGTGTCCGTGTCCTCATCGATTAACCTGAAGCTGGGAGCAAAAGATTTTGACTTGCCCTGTTTTAAATAGGTGATTAGCTTCTTGGGTACCATCGTACATGTGGACGCAATATTAGTGCCAAAACTAACCATAAACAAACAAAAAAAACAAAAGAAAACTTTTAGAACTATAAATGAACAGTGACAAAGTCCCAAGAAAATTTCAAACAGAGGCTACAGTGGTCATCCACGGAGGAGACCTACGGTCCGTAGACTGATGTACGATCCGTGGATCTCGTCCATGGATCAGGGAGCCAACAATATAGGTCGCAGATGGAAACCACGGATATGCAGAACGATCCGTAGATTGATCTACGGACCATAGTCCACATCCGTGGTTTCACACTTGGTGAAATATTTCATGTGCATCCAGTCACGAACCTCATCTACGATCCGTAGATGGATCTACATTCTGTAGACGAGGTATCGTGGATGCCATCTGTTCCAGGTTGCAGCCATTCTTTATTTCTGATCATACATATTTGGCCTTATTTTTCAACATTAACGAAGTCTCATCATGCATTTCAACATTCGATTATGGTAGTTCTTCATTCTTAGGATTCTGAATGATCATTTTACCAAATAATTTAGACAACCTTTGGAACCCAAGTCGAAACTTACATTTAGACTTACAATCACATATTATAAGGCTACACAATCACAATCTATCGTTCCATGGGTAATGTAATTTTCAAGTTTATCATGCAATTTCTTCTAACAATTACCCAAGCTCAAGACCCAACTCCCGACTTTTTATATCCAATCTATGAATCGAAATTCAAAGTGAGGGGAAAGTCTATTACCTTACAAGCAACGGGGTGTGGGGTGATTGCGTAACGACACTAAGCTTAGCAAGACTAAGGGATCACCTCTTCGGTACTAACCAAACACCGGACCCTTGGAATATGGAATGAGCTGTATTCGAAATGGAAGGGAATTTAGGGAATTATGGAAGGGATGATATTATGGGGGAGTTATGGAGTGATTTAGGGAGGTTATGGGATGGTTGAAATGGTTGTGGGAGTAATGGAGGGAAGTGGAATGGTTTAAAACATGGGGTTTTTAAATAGGGGGTCCGGGTCGGGTCAGACAGCCTTAGGGTTTGGACTCACGAGACCCCGTCTTCGGTCCGTGAGTCGATCTACGGTCCGTAGATCAGGACCGTAGATTACTCTTACACTTGAAAAAATTTAGAGGCTTACCTGGGATCTACAGGCACCATTTACGGTCCGTTGATGAATCGACGGACCGTCGATGGGGTCCGTAGATCTCTGCACCAGACCATTTTCTGCAGAATTTTCATGGCGTATGTAGAAAAATTAGGCTATTCTTTTTACATTTTCTGGACACTTTTTAGACACGGACCCTACGCTAATTCTAGCTAGCACTAGTACAAAACTAAAACAATTATCTAATTTGATACAGGTATAAAATCAAACAAATCAAACTACTAGAGAAAAACTATATTATATCGTTGGCTAGATTGTACATCTTGGGTTGTCTCCCAAGCAGCGCTTGATTTAACGTCGTGGCACGACGCAGGCCTCTTGATTACTCAGACTTCATCAAGATGATAGGCCTCAACCACTTCTTGCATGCTCTCGGCTTTTCCCAAATAGACCTTGATCCTTTGCCTGTTCACCATGAACCTTGTTCCATCGCTATTTTCAAGCTCAACCGCTCCATAGGGGAGCACTTTTGTGAGTAAAAATGTCCCAGTCCATTTGGACTTGAGTTTGCCTGGAAAATAGCGCAACCTAGAGTTGAATAAAAGCACAAGATCACCAACCACAAATTCTCGCTTTTCAATTCTTTGATCATGATACCTCTTCATATTCTCTTTGTACAAGGCTGAACTTTCATAAGCTTTTAGGCGAAACTCATTAAGCATATTCAAGTCATTCATTCTTTGATTAGATGCGGCGCCCCAATCCAAATTTAACTTCTTCATTGCCCACATCGCCTTATGCTCTAGCTCTACTGGTAAATGACAAGATTTCCCATATACCAGTTGGTAAGGAAACATACCTATAGAGGTCTTGTATGCAGTGCGATATGCCCATAGGCATCATCAAGCTTCCTTGACCAATCCGTTCTATTAGCATTCACAGTTTTTGCCAATATCTGTTTGATCTCTCTGTTGGATACTTCAACTTGACCGCTAGTCTGTGGATGGTAAGGAATGGCTACATTGTGACGGACACCATATTTATCAAGTAGTGCCTTGAACAACTTATTACAAAAGTGAGAACCTCCATCGCTAATAATGGCCCTCGGTGTACCAAATCTGGAGAAGATATTCTTTTTCAAGAATGCGGTGACATTTTTACCTTCATTGTTGGAGAGCGCAACTGCTTCCACCCACTTCGATACATAATCAACCGCAACAAGAATATACTTCATCCCATATGAACTCAAAAATGGACCCATAAAATCAATGCCCCATACATCAAACAACTCTATCACCAATAGAGGATTCATAGGGAGCTCTTGCCTCTTTGAAATCCCTCCTTCTCTTTGGCAACGATCACAAGACTTGGCAAAATCATGAGCATCTTGGTGGATGGTAGGCCAGTAGTATCCACACTGCAAAATCTTATGTGCAGTCCGAATACCACTATGATGCCCACCAACGCGCGATGAATGGCATGCTTCAAGTACACTCAACATCTCAACCTCGGGCACACAGCGACGAATAATCCCATCAGCACAACTACGGTACAAATAAGGTTCATCCCAAAAGAATTTTTTCACATCATGCATAAACTTTTTCCTTTGATGAAAAGACAAATCGGGGGGCATAATATCGCTTGCCAAATAATTAGCAAAGTATGCGAACCAAGGAATCAAATCATGAGAAGCAGCCAATACCTCTTCGTCTGGAAAAGCGTCATTAATTTTAGCTCTATCTCCAAACTTTAGCATACCCTCTTCCTCTAATCTGGACAAGTGATCGGCAACTTGATTTTCAGTCCCCTTTCTATCTTTTACCACAAAATCAAACGCTTGCGGCAACAATACCCATCTAATCAATCTTGGTTTTGTATCGTTTTTCGCCATCAAATACCTCAATGCAGAATGGTTAGTATGCACTATGACCTTAGTACCAAGCAAGTAGGATCAAAATTTCTCGAATGCAAAAACCACTGCAAGAAGTTCTTGTTTGGTCACAGTATAATTCTTCTGGGCCACATTTAGAGCTTTGCTAGCATAGTAAATAGGGTGAAGAATTTTCTCTCGCCTTTGACCCAATACTACACCAAGCGCCACTCCACTCGCATTGCACATTACCTCAAACGGTTGTCCCCAATTTGGTAAAATAATGATAGGTGTAGTAACCAACTTCTCCTTCAACTCTCCAAATGCTCTAAGACAAGCATCATCAAAATAGAACCTACACTCTTTCTCGAGCAGTTTGCACAACGGATGTGCAATTTTTGAGAAATCTTTGATGAATCTCCTATAAAAACCTGCATGCCCAAGAAAACTTCTTACACCTTTTACTGAAATAGGTGGCGGAAGCTTTTCTATTACCTCAACTTTAGCTCTATCAACCTCAATACCTTTCTCTGAAATTTGATGACCCAACACTATACCTTATTTAACCATGAATGACACTTCTCCCAATTAAGCACCAAGTTGCAGTCTTCACACCTTTTAAGCACCTCGGTCAAATGATCTAGACAACAATCAAAAGAATCACCTACAACTGAAAAACCATCCATGAACACTTCAATAGTGTCCTCCACCATATCAGAAAATATCGACATCATACACCGCTGGAAGGTTGCTGGAGCATTGCACAACTCAAATGGCATCCGTTTGAAAGCAAAAGTCCCATATGGGCAGGTGAAGGTGGTCTTCTCTTGGTCTTCTGGAGCTATAGAAATTGGATTGTAGCTCGAATACCCATCAAGAAAACAATACCAACCCTTTCCTACAAGTCTATCCAACATCTGGTCCATGAATGGCATAGGAAAGTGGTATTTTTCTGTCCACGCATTCAACTTCCGGTAATCCATGCAAACTCTACATCCAGTAACGGGCCTCATTGTAACAAGCTCATTTCTTTCATTTGGAACCACAGTCATACCACCTTTTTTAGGCACACACTACACAGGACATACCCAACTACTATCTGCAATGGGATAAATAACTCCCACATCCAGCCACTTGATGATCTCCTTTTTAACTACCTCTTGCATAGGTGGATTTAATCTTCTCTGGTGCTCGATACTGGGCTTATGATCTGGCATGAATTGGATTTTGTGAGAGCAAATACCGAGAGGAATCCCAATAATATCCGCAAAAGTCCACCCAATAGCTCGCTTGAACCTTTTTAACACAGTCACCAAGCACTCTACTTGTCTCGCATTCAAATCTGCCGCAATGATGACCGACAAAGTATTCTCTTTGCCTAAGTATACATACCTCAAATGCGGTGGTAGAGCCTTAAGCTCCAAGTTCGGTGCCTCCACAATAGATGGTCTTGCGGGTGGGGACTCGCGATTCTTCATGTCTAATTCATACTTCTTTGGTTTGGGCCGGTATTCACACTTATCGAGTGCGGCTACCAATTCATCATACTCTTCAATGCCATCACTATCGAAATTCATCATAACTATTGCTAGTGCCTCAACACCTAGTCGCTCTTCAATTTGTACTTCTGTCCTATTCTCCACTCTGTAAGTTATAGCAGATACTGTTTGGAGCTCACCACTCTGCTTCATGGACCTACAAATATTGAAAGTTGCTTCTTCATTATTCAGTCTGAACTTCATCTGTCCCTTTTCCATATCAACCAACGCATGCCCTGTGGCAAGAAATTGTCTCCCAAGGATGATGGGAACCTCAAAATCAACCTCACAGTCAAGAATCACAAAATCTGCCAGAAAAATGAATGACTCCACTTTCACTAGCACATCATGGAGTACACCAATGGGCCTCTTCACAGTTCGATCGGCCATTAGTAACCACATTGCAGTGGGCTTTGGGTCCCCTAGACCCAACTTCTTGTAAATAAACAAGGGCATGAGGTTGATGCTAGCACCAAGATCACATAATTCCTTAGCAAAGTGTAACAACCCTATAGTACATGGGATTGTTAAAGCACCCGGGTCTTCCTTCTTCTGCACAAGAGATCTTGTAGCAATAGCGCTACAATGCTTCAATCTATCATCATCTTCAAAACTCACAGACCTTTTCTTTGTCACCATATCTTTTCATAAACTTCGCATACCCAGGCATTTGCTCCAAGGCTTCTATCAAAGGAACATTGATAGAAAGTTGTTTCAACATAGTAATAAACTTGCGATATTTACCATCTTCAGTCTTATTCACTAACCTCTGTGGAAATGGTGGTGGAGGTCTAGGTATGGGGACCACTTTCTGAGATATCTCCATTTTTTTCTCTGTCGCATTCTCAGACTCTTCTCTAACCTCTATCACATCATCTTCTTTTCTAATCTCAACTTCCACCACAGATGGTTAGGTGGATCTATGGTTTGCTTACCCCCTCGAGTAGTAAATACCATACAATGACCGTTATTCTTTGGATTCTGAATGGTGTTGCTAGGAAGAGTACCAGGTTGACGTGGGTTCACTGTAGTAGACAATTGGGTCATCTGCTACTCTAGGTGCTTTATTAACACTGCATGGGCATCAACCTTTTGTCCAATACCAGACAAGTTGCTTCTCATCTCCTTCACATTCTTATCAATTGCATCAAACCTTCTCATCATCTTCTGCATCATATCTTCAATACGCGCCATATTGCCTATAGTTTCCCTAGCACCAGATTCCCGATTTTGAGGGGTAACATAAGGTCCAACCCGATCGTTTCTGTTGCCATAGTTGTTCCTGTTGTAGTTGTTGTAGCGATTGAAGTTTCCATCTCGAACATAGTGACCCTTTCGGTTGTAATTTCCATAGTTCCGACCTTCGTTTCCTTGACCCTGGTGCCAATTTTCCGTGTTGGATCCTTGGGCATTTGGTCGAAAACCCCCCATCTAATCATTCACAGCATAAGTGAGCATGTGGATCCTCTGATGGCGATCCTGAGAATAAGCCTCTTGCTGTAAGCATCTGCATCAAGCTACTAATCACCACAAATGTGTGCCCTGGAGGTAGAGGAGGTAGGACAATAGGTCCATCAGAGTCTGCTATATTGATGTTGCCCCGATAGTTTTCATGTTGTCATGGGCCTGGTGGACCATGCACCCTCACTGCATCTCCCAATTGATTTTCAGCTAGTCCTCGGTTTTCCTCACCAACTACTCTTTGCTGTTGTAACTCAACCGCATCACCAAGATTTACTCCGATAGGATTAACTGGAAGTCCTTGATTGTTCATTCTTCGCAAAGTTCTGTTCAACTCTGGATCATACGGAGTAAGTGGTTCGCCCTGGCTCTGTGTACTTGGCATACACTAGAGTCAAAATCTGAGAGAGACAAAAACAAAAAGGAAAAGTAAAATTAGGAAATATTTGACTAACGTTCAATAATGTAGTTAAAATAAATCTAATAGCCAAATTTCCCGGCAGCGGCGCCAAAATTTGATACGCTCAAATTACACCTCCCAAAAGAAGCATAAGCGGTCGTTATCAAGTAAAGAGCCCAACTTGTAGGTTGGCATCGATACCACGAGGAAAATGGTTTAGACTTTAATTTAACCAACAATTATATTCGATTAGTCAAATTACTTCCAGAAACAAGTAATAAAAAAGGGGGGTTTTGTGAAACAAATTGAAATAATTCTATAAGTACTCAGTAATCAAAACTCAATTTTGGTTGTTATCTATCAAGATGAGAGAAATAACTAGGGTATACGTGTTCCCCACAAGCTCATAACGCAGTAATCCTATTAATAGCGATCCTTTCCTAGTGTACTACATGCAAAGTGATAAGTTAGGTATCTCTAAATCCTTGGTCCGGCATCTAGAGAATTTCACCTTGTACCTTGGTCCGGCTACGTGTGTATAATTTACTAATCCTTACCTTTACCTCATATTAGACATCATAATCGATGTTTGTCTTAGTTATTACTTCGCACCAATCAACACTAACCTATTAGATAGTATCACACTAAATCTATGTTGATAATTCTTTCCTTGTTGATTACCTCCTTGATCCGGCAGGTAGCAACAAGGCGAGTTCTAACGCGTGCACTCGTTAAAAAGACTTTTGAACGAAAGAATTATCAATGCATGCAAAACACTATTCAAAAATTGCTTATTTACTATTCATACTTTGTTAATCGCTCATGGATCCCACAACCCTAGTTGTGAAGTTTAGTTACCCATAATAGCAAGAACACAGTTCATAGTGTTAGATGAAGAAATCATGAACTTACGTAAAAAGAATAATAAACCCAGAAATTCAACTTGAATGCAAATCCAAAATCTTCAAAACGGACTTAGAAAATCAATAATTGCTAGGGTTGCAAATTAATCTCCAAAGACACCAAGTAAAACTAGAATAATAATGTCTAACCCCTAAAAACGAGGTTTATATACCCTATTTATAGAAAACAAATCCTAAATTAAAAGGGAAACAAATTAAGGAAAGGTTGTTCAGGCACGCGTCTTCATTCCACGAGACTGACTTACGGACCGTCAATGGATCTACGGTCCGTAAGTCCCTTCCGTCAGCCAGGACTTAGAAAATATTTTAGCTTCCAAAAATCAGCTTCTCTGAAGCAAACGATGGACTTGCAGTACGGACCGTAGATCGATCTACGATCCGTCAATCCCCTCCGTAGCTCCACACTTGGAATCTTCAAAAATCAGGTACTGGAACCTTCGCAGTATCAATCTATGGATCAACAGTACGGTTTGTAGATCAATCTACGGACCGTAAATGGCCACCGTGGTTCCACACTTGGTCAGATTTCCTTGATTTGTCATCCATACCTTGCATGCTGATCTACGGTCATCACCTACGGACCGTCAATGGACCTACGGTCCATAGATCACCTCCGTGAATGCCCTTTTTCTGCATTTCTTTCAGCTGTCTCTATACTTCCGCGCCTGAACATCTTTCCTGCAAAATATGATAAAAACACATAAAAACCAGTACAAAAAGGCCTTAGACACACACAACTTGTAAGTTAAATGTATTAGAAATACCGTAAACTAACGGTATATCAGCCCCTCTCATCGCCAACATGACTTTTTTATGGGAATTTCTTAAGCAAATCCTTTCGATGATCCCGATCTAGCTCGCCAAAGTGATTCGGTGACTTACCGATTGGTTCAGCGAATCTGTCTGCAATATATTTTTTGCATTTTTCTTTGAATCATTCTAACTCTTATGTTGTATTTTGCATAAATGGCTAGACCAAAGGTAGCAGGCCGAGACATGTTGCCCCGCAAGAAGGCAAGGGGAGTTAGCATAAATGAGGATGCAGCTACATCCAAGGCAAAAGAAACCAAGCTTTCCACCACCGATGGGAAAGGCAAAGGTTATGGCAAAGCAACTACTCTTGCATCACCGGAGGTCAGCTCCGACAATGACGGTATTTACGCCACTCACCTCACCACTTCTGAGAGTCAAGGTGAGCACCAGGATCTTCAGGCTACCATTTCTAAGCCTGAAGATGAACTCTTGTTAGCCCAGAGAGCAGAGTTGAAATCCAAGAGGCTGAATGATCCGTCTAGGATCAAGAATCCCCAGGCCACTACTCCTCCTCCTGTCCTAGACCAGGCTGTGGTCCCAGCATCACCTTCACAGGGTCCTCCTCCCCGGTCTATGAATAGACTGAAGACTGAGGAATTGAGAACCATTATCGAGGAGAAGAGGTTGTCCACTGATGGGGTAATAGACAGATACCCGGAGATTATGAGTTGCTTGAGGACCCACAAGTTTCAAATATTCACTAGACTCCGTGGCCCTTTCATTCCAAATTGGTTCTGGGAATTCTACACTGTATATAGATCTCTAGTGCCACAAGGGAAGATCAGGCCGCCAATTTCAAGCCGGTTGATTTTGTGGTTGTCAGGGGCAGGAAAGTTAAATGTGATAGTGGTGCTATCAATGCAGTCTTGGAATGCTCAGTCAATATAGAGGATGACTGCCTACACATGATCAGGACAAAAATGCTGGAAAATATGAAATGGTGCTCCTCAGTGGATCGAGGCTGGAGCTCCAATAGAGAAGAAGGACCTGAATATAGTTGCACGGTACTGGTTTGGATTCATCAGCAGCTCTGTCATGCCTTCACAAAATGAGTCTATCATTCCCCACGCGAAGGCAGCCTACCTTGGTTGCTTCGTAGATGGAACAAGGCTAAATTTGGGCATGATCATTGCTCAAGAGATGGCCATGAGGGCCAAGCAGTGCCAAACCTCTCTTCTCTTTCCGGTATTAATCACTAAGATGTGCAGAAGGGCTCGGGTGACTCGGGATGAAAAGAAGGATGTGGAAGTGATTCCCACCTCCTGTACCAATATTCGGCGCATTGAGGCAGAATACTTAAAGGATGAGGCAGAGAAGAAGAAGGCAACCCCGATGGATTCCTCCCCGATTGTGGGTATAGATGCATTACCTACAGAGGCAGTATTGCCTACTCCAGCCCATAGGCCTTCACGTACATCTAGTGTTGTTCCTTCTGAGACTACTAGTTCTTCTACAGCTCACCTACTTCTTAGGTCTACTACTGCTGCTGCTACTTCTCGACCCCCAGTCACCAAGGCTGCATTATTAAGGATGGGGCAACTAGCCCACTCTGCGGATAGGCGTGCCTCCAGGCTTAAGGCCATCATCCCTGGAATAATTGAGAGGACCATGAGTGTTTCTATGACACCCCTTAGCGTGTCTCTTGATGCCCTTGCGACAAGGATAGCGACGTGTGAGCAAAGCCAGGGGGCCACTAATGAGGTGACAGCCCTAAAGGTCACGATTGCTGAGCTGAGAAAGGATGTCGACTAGCTGAAGTCTACGGATATGTCCATCATATTTAGGACTGTGGAGATCCCAAATATGCTTGTTGATAAAGATGTGCCTCTGGCTACCATCGGAGATGAGGTTCGAGTTGAGGAGGTAGCTGTTGCAGAGTCTAAGGTTAAGACTGATGAGGAATAGCTTGGAGTCGATGAAGAGGCTGCTTATGAGGGTCTACAGCCGATGAGGAGGCTATGGTGGATTCGGCAGTGCAGATCTCATTGGCAGACACACCCATGGCTCTCCTAGTAGAGCCAACAGTGTTGATTTGACTCTAAGCAGTGATGCCCAAGATTAGAGTGTTGCATCGGGAATTGATGCCCCAACAGATGGAGAGACTGTGTAGACAGGACTTTTCTTTACCTCCCTCTCCGTCATTTTTATTGACTTTGATTATTTTGTTACATTTGAGGACAACTGCTTTTATTTGTGATGGGGTGAGGTATTTCCATACCTACCTCTTGTGATTATTATTTTTGTTTATAAATTGGGTTTTTGTGCTGTAAATTGTGTTTTGACACTATTTTGTGGATGTTTGAGCTTATGGCTCCTTGTTTTGAATGAAAATAATTTTGAACCATCTTAAAAAAATTGTGCCACCTCTTATTTTTTGTGAATGTGGTTGTTCTTGTGCAAATTTGAGTATCAGTTATGATCAATATCGATGACTTGAATAGTGTTCTTAATCAAACAAAAATGAATGTGCGGCTACGATGAGGCCAAATGAAGTTGCATAAAAAATATGTGAAATTCTTGCATCTCATTGTGACTACCCAATTATCGAATGAGTCTCTTGTGATGAACATTGCACACTAGCAAAAGTGTGGAGTCTTATTTGATATTTATACCAATGCCTTGTGTGATGAGCTTATCGTGAAATTTGAACACCTAGAATTTTCCCCCTTGGTCCAGTTGACTAAGTGACGCAAACTCTTGAAATGATCTTAGGCAACAATTTTGAAAAGTGAAACGATTTGACAATATACCTCTTTTGTGGCCAATATTGTGAGTGTGTGAACTTTGTTGAACCCCTTTAAACCTAGCCCTTTTCTTGGAAGAAACTTGAGCAAATGAGACCTCTCTTTATCCATTCACCCATAATCATCATGAAGTGTGGTGTGTTTGAATAGCCAACTTAGGCCAAAAGCCTAAGTTGGGGGTGTGGTGAAAAGAGAAGGAAAATCAAGAACTGTGAAGAAGTCCCCCTTGATCCATGGACTTGAAAAAGATGGAACCCCTCCATTAAAAAAAAGAGAAAATAAAGAAGAATGAAAAAGTGGTGAAATAAAGTTGTGAAAGTTGCAAAAGAAATGAGTTGTCCGGTAATCCATGAGAAGCGAATAATGGGGTGAATTTTGAGCATGAATGAAAATGCTGAAGAAAATGAAGGAAAGTTGTTCATATCACATTTCAAGAGGATAAAAGTCACTGAGCCTAAATGACCATACCTTTACACTCAACCCCATTACAAACCTTGAAAAGACCTTTTTGATCTTGAGTGAGCTGAAACAAATGTTGGCTGAAAAATAAGGGCAAACCTATGGGTGAAATCATGCATGTGTTCATCTTTTTGAGTGCGAGAGTTTTTTGTGATTCCAGAACTATAAATTGTTGAAAAACTGTGTGTGAATATGGAATCATCTTTGTGTGAGGGCATCTGGATACCTTTGTTGAGCTTGAACTTGCATTTGAAGCAAGTATTGTGAACTTGAGAGTCTTTGATAATGGTGAGTCACAACTTGAATCTTTGAGTGCATAATTGATCCTTGTTTAAGTAAGTTGAATCTTGTTGTGTGCATTCGTGATTGAGTCTTTTGTAGCAATGTTTGAGACATCCTTTTTGAACTGCTGAACTTGAGTTTTACTTGAGGACAAAGCAAAAGTTTAAGTTGAGGGTGTTGATGAGTTCGAGATTTGGACTCATTTAGGACTTGATTTGTATAGGTTTAGTGTCCTCAAATGCTTATTTTGTTCCAATAACTGATGTAAAAACCCTGGATTTTCAGGATTATGGATTGAGGAACAAAGCAAGGACACTAAGTTGGAAAAAGGAACAAAGCGAGCTGAAAGAATGAAGATAGAAAGCCTGGTGATCGCCAAGTCCACTTGGTGAGTCGCTAAATGTCCATATGACCTCCTAAAGTTCTAGTGTGCCAAGCCCTGACGGAAGAAGTCCAGTTGGTGAGAGAAAGGAGTAGTCGGCGGATCATCGAGTGGTTCCACGATGCAGTGTTGGATCGCCCAAAGTTACTGACCTTGAGGATTCTGAATGCCAGGTAGAAGGGCGATTAAAGTGATCAAAGAGCGGATCAACGAGTGGTTCGGCGAGCCCGACTTACTTCGACGAGTGACTCTTCGCAACACATTTTCATCAACTATAAATACATTTTAGAACATTTATTTTCATGTAGGAGACAATACTAGACAATCTCTTTTTTATATTTTGAGAGTGCTGAATTGAGAGGAAGTTTTCTCTAGTTTTTCCTAAGCCTTGAAGAATTGAAGTTTTTAACTTTTGAGAAATTGAAAGTGGGTCTTTGAGATTCTTCGAATTGGAACATTGTAAAGACGAAATCAATCTTACCCTGTTGATAGAAACTCAATTTGGTAACGATTTTTATATTTTTATAATGTCTAGCTAAAACCCCAATTCTTGTGGTGTGTTTATATGATTATGGGTTGATTTAGCTTATGGGTGTTGCTAATTGTTAGTTTAATTGCTAGTTAAAAGTGAGTTCAATCATTTATTGTGGGTTAATTTAAGAATTGCAGTTGCAAATGTAATTCTACCTTTGTGTTTTTGGCTTGCGAGAGAGAGAGGTTTTAGAACTAAGGTGTTTGATTGATGGTCTGTGGGTATTGGGTTGACCTGGATTCAGCTCTAGAGAGTGAATCCTAAACATTTTTCCACACATTCAGCTCAAGAGAGTGAATGGACTAAGGTGTGGGTTGTTCTTATTTTGTATGCTTGTTGATGTTCGAGAGAAATCAACTTGATTCGGGGTAAATTGTTCGAGAGAAAGTTTATCTCCTCTATAGCCTAGCTTACTCACTGATAATTAGCCATTTTCTAATAGTTGCACTCACTCATTTGTCTATAATAGCCTATAATCAGATCACATCCCAAGAACCTGTCTCATTATTGTTAGTTCGTATTGTTTGTTGTTGTTGTAGTTGATAATTTCAAAACCAAAACCCCCTCATTTGACATTCGTGTCACCCCCTGATTTGAAAAAAAAAATTAATCGTAAATTTTTATTCCTATGACTGACTCGAGCATATTCTTACTTCTCTATTGAATCTTAAACACGTATCACTCCCTGTGGGATTTCACCCTAACTCATTTAGTTAGGTTATATACTGATTAAGGACCATTGACGCTTAGAATTGGATGAAGTGTCTTTGATAACGTTACTCCAATCAACATGCAATTGACCAAGCTAATTATAATATAAAGCTTTATAACACATAAGTCATAAAATCATGGTCAATGCAAGATAACTTCATCTTTAAAACCTTTGAACACATATGAGATACTTCTTGAACTAACCTTAGTTCATAATTACTTGTGGGGATAATTAGCCTTAACCGACATGAGATCATGTGAGCTATAATATGATCACCCGATGTCTCCCACACCATAAGGGTTGTTCTACTTGCGTAAGGTAGAACCAAGAACATCTAGCTTTAGTGGATCCACTAGCTAATTAACCTATGAGGGCACCTAGTTTATGGGATAAGGAGATTGCTACTAGAAATCAGCCTCTACTACAAAGGAGCTTATATCTCATGAGATTACTTTGGAAACCCGACCTCTACTATGGGAAAGCTTTCATCTCACTACCAATCCAAGCTAGTTCAATAGGATAGATGTTACCCTTGATTCATTTAGGTGAGAAAGCCTTTCAACCTAAGAATCCTTTCTATGTGAGAAAACATTTCACATCATGCTAGTTATGTGTTATGAGAATGCCCTTTCAACAACACAGCAACAACAATAACATTGGTACTTTACTCTCAAAGCACCCTTAATACATTAGCATAAATCTCATAATCAAAGCATAAGTCCATAATTTACCTCTTGAGCTCAAAACCAACTTTCAATCATAAATTCTTCGAAAATATGGGTTAGATATGGATTTCATCATAAATACATGTAAAACTAGTAATGCATGCTCAATTTCATAAAACACTTGCTTTATACTCAAAATCCCTTATCATATGATTCACAACTTGAAAACATAGGGATTACATAGGTTTGGGGAATTCATCATAAAAGCATTGCAATTCATCAATTCATGCATATAAGATCATAATTCAATCATTAAAATCAATAATGAAAGCAACCCATGCTAATTGAGGAAAGTATAACTAAATTGGGGAATTCTACCATTTGAAATAGAGGAATTTGGGAACTTCATAGATGAAAACTATCATACCTTAACTCCAAATGCTAGCCTTTAATGGAGGAATTGAAACCTTAGCTTGAAAACCCTAGGTGAATCCTTCTTCTTCTTCTTCATGTTCTAGAGAGAGAATATTTGAGAGGAATTTGGTTTCTTTTTGTGAAATTGGAAGAATGAAGTAAATAGGGGTGAATTTGGGGTTATAAAGGCTTATTTAGGGGTTCTAAACAAAGACAAAATGACATAGTATTGAAACTAATTAATTAGGAAAAGACCCAACTAACCCTGAAATAATAAATGTTAGCTTCCACCGATAGACCGTGGTCTAACCCACGGACCGTCCTGGTAGACCATCGTTTGTGGTCAGAGACTTGATCTATGGGGTTCGAACCATGGACCTCCAACCACGAACCATGGTTTGACCAACAGTCCGTTGGTCAGGTCATGGTTCTAGACCCTCAAAACTCTTTTAGGCAGGTCAATCACGGACCACACCTATAGTCCGCGGTCCCATCCACGGGCCGTGCGTGACCGACGTGGTTTAACACCTGCAATATCCGAAAAGCTACAATTTTTGGTCTTTCGAATACAGGGTGTTACAATATCTCCCCGTTGGGACCATTCATCCTCGAATGAGATTCAAACTGGTTCTAAAATCTTAGGAGAGGAACTAACAATCGAACCTAACGATGCAATGCATGAAACCAAGGAGAATCTATCGACTTCAAGCTAGGACGTTCTCTCAACACCAAAAAGGGTGAAACTAACTCTATCAGCCCATTATGGATGCAATGCACATAAATAAGGAGGATACATTAACTCCAAGCTCACGAAATTCAAATGCATTATAAGGGAGTAGGAACTACATCTATCAACCCAATATGCATGAATTTTCAAAAATTCTCATGTTCAAGGAGGAACTAACTTCTCCAAGCTAAAAGCATGCTCAACACAACCTCGTGGAGCTCATATGCAATTTACTCTCGAAAAGCATAGGGAAATCATGTTCATCAATTCAACTCATGAAGTCTATAGGCAACTCATACTTAATTCGCAACAACATGAGGAAAATCAAGCATGTAAACTAATTTTCTTTCAAAACACACTTATTCATGAACATGCAAAATATAAGGAAATCATGGAAACACATATAAACACATGACTCCTAAACAAAGGCCAAATCAAGAGGAACTCATTACCTCAAGCTAGAGTAGGAGTACAAGGAAAAAGATGAGGATATCGGGACATCATATCAGCCTCGGCCTCCCAAGTAACACCCTCAACTAATTGGCTCCTCCACAAGACTTTCACGGAAACTACCTCTTTACTTCTCAACTTCTTAACTTGCCGGCCTAAAATCTCAATCGGAACTTCCTCATAAGAAAGACTCTCATCAACTCCCAACCTGTCACGACCCCGGGGTACACCTTAGACGTAACATGACGTACAAGAACCCGAGAGGCCTCATACAAGCCACTTAGCATATCATAACATAATGTAATAGAAAATGGTACGAATATTTTTTTTTAAATCCATATAATAATTTTTTTTATAGATTGAAGCGGAAGTCTTTAATACTTGTCTCAAACCATCTTAAACATTAATAGTCTTTGGGACGTAGCCCATACAACAATTCTAACATAAAATGAAAGACATAAAGGAAAGGTGATAAAATCCTCAATGCTATGAGGACTCACCAAGTCTTCGCTCCTTGCTCTACTATGAATCTAGACACGGGGATGGAAGTCAATGTCGTCGGATCCTACATTTGTGAGAATGTAGGCAAGAGTATGTGTTAGTACAAACATGTACTAAATATGATGGCTAGCATAAATCATCAACATAAGCATAATAAAGGTATTAGACAACATAAGACATATAACATAATCATAAGAGATAACAACATATTCATAAGCATAGTCAATACTTAGATTATCATAACATAAGAGGAACACCTCATAAGTAACCTCAAAGTATACTTAATCAAGGCAAGGATAAGACCTCATAATCTCACCCATGCTAAGTAAACCACCTTGGGCCATCATTTATGTTCATCATCTTTTGTTCTCATACTTAGCTTATTTCTTATAGACAGGGGAACATTCACCTCTAGTCAAACATATCAAGAAAGGCAACTCTTGCAACAATCCAAGCTACGCATACATCATACAAGCAATTTTCATAATAAAACATAATTACGATACTTCCTTGAAGTAACCTTGGTTCATCATAACCATGCTACTTTGATTAGGGACTTGTCCCTCTTTAGCTATCTCTACTATACATGGAAAGAAACTTTTTTACTAGTCCAACACAAACATTACTCATGAATGGTTACGATTTACCAATTCAAGGCTATCAAAGGAAAGCACCTCATTATACTAGACCATGCTACCATGGAAGGCATACTCTCATGCAAGTCCAAGCTACTCAAGGATGGTACTATTGCTCAATCCAAGCTACCAATGAAATGGTTTGGCCTTACCAAGTTATGCTATCATTCAAACATTCTATTATGCTAGTTCAAGCTAACCTTAGGAAGGGTACGATTTCTCAATCCAAGGCTATCCATGAGATCTTCTACTCAAGCTACCATGCATGGTTTTGTCTTACCAAGTCAAGCTTTAAAGACATGGGGATTCGCCTTCATATCATTTCATAAGGGTCATGGGTACTTGCCTCCATGTCCATTCATCATAATGAGAACGTGGGAAATCACCTCTTGTTCAATCCTATGGAGTATGGGAAATCACCTGATATCCTTTACATATGGACGTCAAGGGTAGTCACCTCTAGCCTCATCGTTCATTTAGGATTTTAGTCTAGATTCATTTTAGGTGAGCAAGCCTTCAACCTATATTCATGCTACGTGAGAAAACCTTTGACATTCTATATTCAAACATTCAATATATAGATCATAAGGTAGACTTATGTGGGTAAAGTCCTTCCAGAAAAATTATATCTAATAGCCTACCATTACCATGTAAGCTTCACCCTCAAAGCCTTAACATTCATAATTCATCATATTAGATTTACTCTCAAAGTCTTAGTAAACAACATTCATAACTACAAGCCTTACTCTCAAAGTAGTACTTCTTACAATCATCACATATGCCTAAATCTCAAGACATTCTAATCACATGCTTCATTCTTTAAGCAATTCTAATCATATATCATCATATAGGCTCCATCTCAAGCACTACTAATCATGATTCATCATGTATACTTTAATATAATTCAATTCATTTCTATATGCTTTACTCTCAAGCAATCTACTATACATATCATCAATCCTAGAAGATCATCTATAAATCCTCTATTTCCCCTTTCATGGCATAAACCCATCTATATCAAATTCATCTTAGAATCATAGGTTAAGAATGGATACATGTATAATCATACTAAAAACATGAAATTACATCATAAACAATCAAAAACAACCCTAATCCACTCAATTGGATCATAACCCGTAACATTAGAAGAAACCCCAAATTGACTTGGGAATTCTTCTTCTAAATTGGGGAAATCATGGGGCTCCATGGATGAATAAGCCATAATACTTTGATTACAAAGCCCACAAAGCTTGGAAGATTGGATACTTGACTTGACCTAGCTTGATTTCTCTTTTTCTTCTTCAACTTTCTAGAGAGATAATATTTGAGAAGGGTTTGGGTTTTCTTTTGAGATTTGAGTGAATGACTTAGAATGACTTCATTTAGGGGTCTAAAATCTTTATATAGGTGGTCTAGGTTAGGCTAAAATGACACCACTTAATTCCAATTAAAATTGGAAAGTCCCAAAGTGCCCCTAAACTAACCGCCTTAACTGCCTAACAAGTCCCAACCACGAGACCACGTTGACGGGCCGTGGATGGACCGTAGGTCCATCCTGGTCAACTATGGTTTGGGTTTTGGGAGTTGGTAAAATGGGGCTTGGACCTACGACCCCCAACCATGAGGCGTGGACCCATCCACGGGGTGTGGGTCATGCCGTGGTTATTGCCTTAGGCAGATTTTCTTGGTTCCCATCCACGAGGCCCACCTACAGAGCGTGGATCCAACCACGGGGAAGGGTTGGCCCTAGTGGGTGCCAGCTGGAAATTCTAACATTTTCTAAGCATTTCCCTTAAGGCTATAGGGTGTTACACAACCTTTCTAAGGAAACTATGGATGTCGAATCACCAACACAATTCTTCAACATAGAGACATGGAAAACTGGATGCACCGATGCCAACTCATTTGGCAAATATAACTCATAAGCAACCTTACCCACACGCCTCAAAATTTGAAATGGGCCTACATATCAGGGACTAAACTTTCCTTTCTTACCAAACCTCATTACACTCTTCATAGGTGAAATTTTAGAGTAAACCCAACAATGAAGGACAAATTCAAGATCCATTATTCTCACATCGGCATAAGACTTTTGCCGACTTTGAGCCGTTTTCAACCTTTCTCTAATAAGTTGAACTTTCTCTATGGCCTCGTGTACCAATTCGGGACCTATTAGGGCAACTTCACCCACCTCAAACCAACCCATGGGGGATTTACACCTCCTACCATATAGGGCCTCAAATGGAGCCATATAAATACTCGAGTGATAGCTATTATTATAGGCAAACTCAATCAATGGCAAATGGTTGTCCCAATTACCCTTAAAAGCAATCACACAAGCCCTCTACATATCTTCCAAAGTATGAATAGTATGCTCCGCTTACCTATCGGTTTGGGGATGAAAAGTCGTGCTAAGTTTAACTTTAGTGCCAAGACCCTTTTGGAAAGACTTCCAAAACTAGGAAGTGAATTAGGTACCACGATCAGAAATAATAGATAAGGTCACTCAATGCAACCTTACCATTTCTCTCAAGTATAACTTCACATAGTCCTCCACCGAATAGGAAACCTTGACGGGAAGGAAATGTGTCGATTTCATCATCCGATCTACTATCTCCCAAATAGAGTCATGTTGTCGCCAAGTGCGAGGCAAATCAACAATAAAGTCCATATTCAAGTCTTCCCACTTCTAGGTAGGAATGTTAATATCTTGGGGGAAACCTCCCGGTTTCTGGTGCTCAACCTTCAATTGTTGGCAATTTGGACATTTAGCCACAAATCTCGTAATATCTTTCTTCATCCCATTCCACCAATACACTTCTCGTAAATCACGATATATCTTGGTGGCTCCCGGGTGAATGGAGTACCGCAAACTATGGGCTTCAGCCAAGATATGTTCCCTCAAATCATTTACGTTTGGAACACACAAACGGCCTTGGTATCTAAGTACCCCATCTACCTCTTGGGAGAAAGCCTTAACGGATTTCTTAAGTGCTGCATCTTTCAACTCTACCAAAATTAGATCAAGACCTTGTTTAGCTTTCACATCTGCTACAAAAGACAATTCAGACCCATTGTGAACCATAATACCACCCTTGGTGGAGTCCACCAATTGAACACCTAATCAAGCCAATCTATGAACATCTCAAACCAACTCTTTCTTTTCTTCTTCAATATGAACAACACTACCCATAGATAACCGACTAAGAGCATCTGCTACCACGTTAGCTTTAACGGGGTGATAAAGAACACTCATATCATAATCTTTCAATAACTCAAGCCACCTTTTTTGGCGAAGATTCAAATCATTTTGATTAAATATATATTAAAAACTCTTGTGGTCGGTAAACACATCTATATGCATACTATACAAATAATGCCTCCATATCTTTAAGGGAAAAGCAACCGCCGCTAGTTTAAGGTCATGGGTAGGATAATTTTTCTCATGAACTTTAAGGTGCCTTGAGGCATAGGCAATCACTTTCCCATTTTGCATAAGAACACACCCTAACCTAATTCTTGAAGCATCACAATAAACCACAAAACCATCCGTCCCTTCCGGTAAGGTCAACACCAGGGCGGAAATAAGTCTATCTTTCAACTCTTGAAAACTCTTCTCATATAATTCAGACCATATGAACTTAGCCTTCTTTTGAATCAAAGTCATCAAAGGAGATGAAATAGAAGAAAACCCCTCAACAAACCTTCTATAATAACCGGCTAAACTCAAGAAACTTTTAATATCCGAATGAGTTAGAGGTCTAGGCCAACTCTTTACCGCATCCGTCTTCTTAGGATCTACTTCAATACCTTGCTTGAGACTATATGACAAAGGAAAGCTACGGATCTCAAACAAAATTCACACTTACTAAACTTTGCAAAAAGTTGTTGGTCCTTAAGAACTTGCAAAACGATTCTCAAATGATCACTATGCTCAGTCTCACTCCTTGATTAGATCAAAATATCATCGATAAACACGATCACAAACATGTTTATGTATTGCCTAAACATTATATTCATCAAGTCCATAAACGCCATTGGAGCATTAGTTAAACAAAAAAACATTACTAGGAACTCATAATGACCATACCAAGTTCGGAAAGCCATCTTCGGAATGTCATTTTCTCTCACCCTCAATTGGTGATAGCCCGATCGAAGATCAATCTTAGAGAAATAACTTGCCCCTTGAAGTTGGTCAAATAAATCATTTATCCGTGGAAGAGGATATTTATTCTTAATAGTCACCTTGTTCAACTCACGATAGTGTATACACATAAGAAGAGAACCATCCTTTTTTTTAACGAACAAAACCGGAGCACCCCATGGAGAGATACTCGGTCGGATGAAACCCTTGTCTAACATATCCTTCAATTGATCTTTAAACTTCTTAAGTTCTATCGGAGCCATACGGTAAGGAGGAATAGAATAGGTTGCGTATTTGGGAGAAGGTCAATACCAAAGTCTATTTCCTGCTCGGGAGGAATATCGGGTAAGTCATCTCGAAACACTTTCGGACACTCATTTACAACAAGGAACGACTCAAGAGAATAGGTTTCAGAAGAACATATAAGAGATTTTGCTTAGAAGCATTAAACCCAAACCACTAGAGGTATCTTGCTTGCCCGCTCAACCTTTAGCCGTAATCATCGAGAAATTTCTCATTTTGTGACCATTTTTTCCACAACCATCTGTGTTGGCTAGGTACTTACCATCGTGCTTCCTTCAACACTTAGTACAAGTAGACCTAGGCAATGAAGATCCACTACCATTACCTCCTTGAGGCTTAGGGTTAGACAACCTATCTTGGTTAAACTTTGGAGGAGCATTAGAGAAATCTCGGCCGGAAAACTTTTGACAGAATCTAGGACGACCTTACCCATCGGACCTAGCATGAAAGAAATTACCATCACTAGTCTTTGCCCTTTTTACCTCTCTAGACTTTTCCTTAAGTTTTTCCTCCTTAATTTTTTGTGCATGCACCATGAGAAGAAAGATATACATGTCATGGATGAGCATGGTTGTTCGGCACTCTTTACCCACCATTTCGGACACCTCTAAAATGAACCTACTCATTCTAGCCCTTGAATCCGCAACCATTGTTGGAGCATATTTCGACAATTGAGTGAACTTTAGAGAATACTCCCTCGCACTCATACTCCCTTTCCGGAGGTTAATGAACTCGATCATCTTGGCTTCCCTCATCTCGTGGGGAAAGAATCTATCAAGAAAAGTGGCTTTGAACTTCTCCCAATCAAGAGGACCCGCATATTTCGGTCTCCCTTCTTTCCATTGGTTATACCATATTTGAGCCACTCTCTTTAGTTGATAAGCGGCCAACTACGCTTTCTCTACCGGTGTAACTCCTATGATCATCAAAATCTTATAAACCTCATCGATAAACTCTTGAGGATATTCCTCAACTTTGCAACCATGAAACTCCGAAGGGTTCATCCTTGTGAAGCCCCTCACCCTAAAATTTGTCGTACCGACATTTGGGTTCACGGGAACCACAACTTTCCTATTCGCTTGGGCTGTTACCGCTTGAGCCAACACTTGGAAAGCGGCCCTAAACTCCGCATTGGGCACTTGTTCGGCCAAAGGATCGACTAGAACTTGAGGAGCTTGGGGAGGAGCTTCTTGTTCCTCATTCTCCCTCACATTCCTTCTAGTATAAGATCTTTGGGTAGCCATATCCTGAAGAACATAGGATAAGGATTAAGAGAGAGACTTTATAGAGTTAAACTCTATCGTACGACTTAAGAGTAAAGAAAGAAGTAAAGTTTCCTACTCATTTTGTAGCTTGTTATTCATAAATGCAGCGTGCTTCACACTTATGAACAAGTCTCTTCTAGACGTGGCTTATGAGACATCCTAGGACCATTCTAAACCTTGCGCTCTGATACCATGTTTGTCACGACTCAGGGGTATCCCTTAGATGTAACATGGCGTATAGAACTCTGAAGGACTTCATACAAGCCACTTAGCTCTCATAACATAAGAAATAGAACAATAAGAGTAAAACAATAGTCCAAGTCTAAATCATTTTATAAAATGAAAAGCAGAAGTATAAACTCATGTCTCATCATAGCCATCTAATACAATCGAATGAAATTTGGGCCTAGCTCATTCATCATGTTGAAAACAAAAATACAAGAAAGAAACTAAACAATAAGAGTCCATCTTCGAACTATGAGGACTCACCAAAGCTCAGGAATCAATCAAATCACCAACTAGCTATGATACTCAGACACCTATCTATCGGACCCTACATTTGGGGAAAATGTAGGCAAGAGTATGCATTAGTACAAAACAATATACCAAGTATGATATCCATGCATAAAACATTTAAAACATGCTAAAAAGAACTTAATTTCATGACATGCAATTGACCAAGCTAAACATGCTATAAAGCTTTATAAAACATAAGTCATAAAATCATGGTAAATGCAAGGTAACTTCATCTTTAAAACCTTTGAACACATATGAGATACTTCTTGAAGTAACCTTAGTTCATTATTACTTGTGGGGAAATTAGCCTTAACTGACATGAGACCATGTGAGCTATGACATGATCACCCAGTGTCTCCCTCACTGAAAGGTCTACTCTCCTAAGGTAGAACCAAGAACATCTAGCTTAAGTGGATCCACTAGCTAATCAACCTATGGGGCCACATAGTTTATGGGATAAGGAGATTGCTACTAGAAATTCGGCCTCTACTATGGGGAAGCTTCCATCTCATGAGATTACTTTGGAAACCCGGCCTCTACTATGGGAGAACTTCCATCTCACTATCAATATCCACTTGGTGCTAACCATAAACTCCTATGGAATAGTCATTTCTTACTTGACTTCATTACTCATGAAAAGGTGTCCTTGGACAACCAATCCAAGCTAGTTCATTAGGATAGCTCTTACTCTAGATTCATTTAGGTGAGAAAGCATTTCAACCAAAGAATCATTTCTATGTGAGAAAACCTTTCACATTATGCTAGTTATGTGTTTATGAGAATGTCCTTTCAACAACACAACAACAATAACATTATTGGTACTTTACTCTCAAAACACCCTTAATACATTAGCATAAATCTCACAATCAATGCATAAATCCATAATTTACCTCTTGAGGTCAAAACACACTTTCAATCATAAACTCTTAGAAAACATGGGTCAGATCATCATAAATACATGTAAAACTAGTAATACATGCTCAATTTCATAAAACACTTGATTTATACTCAAAATCCTTCATCATATGATTCACAACTTGAAAACATAGGGATTACATGGGTTCATGGGGGAATTCATCATAAAAGCATTGTAATTCATCAATTCATGCATAGAAGATGATAACTCAATTATTTAAATCAATAATGAAAGGAACCATGCTAATTGAGGAAAACCCTAACTAAATTGGGGAATTCTACCATTTGAAATAGAGGAATTTGGGAACTTCATAGATGAAAACTATCATACCTTAACTCCAAATGCTAGCCTTCAATGGAGGAATTGAAACCTTAGCTTGAAAACCCTAGGTGAATCCTTCTTCTTCTTCAAGTTCTAGAGAGAATATTTGAGAGGAATTTGGTTTCTTTTTGTGAAATTGAAAGAATGAAGTGAATTTGGGGTTAAAAATTCTTATATAGGGGTTTTAAACGTAGAGAAAATGGCATAGTATTGAAACTAATTAATTAGGAAAAGACCTAACTAACCCTGAAATAATAATTGTAAGCTGCCACCGGCGGACCCAGTCAACAGACTATGGTCTGACCCACGAATCATCCTGGTGGACCATCGTTCGTGGTCAGAGAGTTGATATTTTGGGGTTCGAACCACGAACCTCTAACCACGGACCGTGGTATGATCAATGGTTTGTTGATCAGGTCATGATTCTGGAGCCTCAGAACTCCCTTGGGCAGGTCAACCACGGACCATAGATGTGGTCCGTGGTCCCATCCACGGGCCGTGGGTGACCGACGTGGTTTGACACCTGCAATATCTGGAAATCTGCATTTTTTGTCTTTTGAATACGAGGTGTTACAACCATGGTCATGCCATTCCCTATCTTGGTCTCTCCAACCGTCATCACGATCCCTATTCCAACCTTGATTCCTGCCCGGCCTTGGATAGTTCGGATGGAAACCTCCTCTCTATTTTCTAAGAAGTGCACTTCTTCATTGTACATAGCTTCAAAGTATGCTTCATCAGGATTCACTCCACCAACTCCGACTGCATTCACACCCTTAGAACCGCTACCCATGACATGTTTTAATAATAGGTCCATTTGGATCTTCATCTTGGCCATGTTTTCATCCCGCTCTTGGTCCTTTTCCATTTGTTCCTTTGTCATCCTGAAGTTCAAAGGAGACACTTGATCTTTTCTACTGTAGCAAGCGCGGTTGATTTCTGTCATCTCATCAAGAAGAGTAGATGATATGTCAAACTGTTGTTGCATGATTCCTCCTCGAACGAGCTGGTCTGCCACACCCTTGTTTACTAAATCTAGACTCCGGTAGAACTATTGTAACAATACATTGTTCAGGAGTCCATGAGTTGGACATTGGAGTAGCAATTTCTGAAACCTCAGCCATGTCTCATGAATTGGTTCACCATCCACTCGTTTAAAGTTATGAATATTATCCATCAATGTCACCATCTTCGAGGGAGGGAAAAACCTTACATAAAATGCTACAGTGAGCTCCTCCCAAGAAGTGATTGAATCTCTTGTAAATCAGCCAACCACTTTGTTGCCTCCCCATTAGGGAAAAGGGAAACAAATAAAGTCGGACTGACTCCTGAGTGATGTTCTTGAAAGAAAATGGCCCACACACATCCACAAAATTTTGGATGTGGTCATGAGGATCCTCATTAGCTAGACCTCCAAATAGACCCTTCATTTGCAACAACTGCAACATATTACTAGTCACATGAAACACCTCATTGCCTACAATCGGAGGCAATCGAATAGCACCCGCATTTCCCAACTGATCTTCTTTGACATCGTGCTAGTTACCGATGTCATTATTGTGCCCAAGTTGGCTAGCATTGCTCTTATTAACACTCATCTCTTCACCTGTTTAAGAGCAGTCAACAAATCACTCAAATAAGTTGATCAACTACAACAAAATCCACTACTAGAATTTTGATCTACAACAACAGTTTCATATGCGTTGCAATAGGACCAAACACCGTTGCCAGAGTGCTACAGCAACGGTTTTACAACCGTCTCATCTACTCGCGTTACTATAGCTCTATTGTAACAGTTAATGTCACGGTTCTTGAAAGTGTTGCTATGGGAACCTCTATTGCAACGGTTTTTTGTCCATCTATAGGCACTCTAATATTACAGTAGTTGTAACGGTTTACAACTGTTGCATTAGGGGTTGTGGTAACTGTTAGCAACCGTTGCAATAGAGTATGTTGCAATAGATTGTTCTTATGGCAACACTTTTTTAAATATTTTGGCAACGATTTTAATTGATATTGCAACATTTTTATTTTCTATTGCAACCAATCTATATGAATCTACAGTTTTTCCTAACATGTTGCAATAGTTTAGGTTTCCTGAGCATTATTTATATATATATATATATCAACAACAATTTATAAAAAATTATCTAAATCAAATTACGTAAGAAAACGACTAATTATATATAGCCAATTCACATATATAATTCGAAATATCCTAGTCATCACAATATCCATAAAGGTAAAATATATATACCAAAACACATGTTTTCAATAGTTTGCACAAGTTCCATACTAATAGAAATTAAAACAAAATATTGTAGCTTAACAAAAGTTTCAAAATGTCAAGAAGCAAAAGAGTCGACCTAAAGCAAAAGGTTTCTACATCTTTCAATCAATTAGATTAAGTAATAAGGTCTTCATCACTGCTTTCATCATCCCCTTCGTTATCTTCTCCACCTATAAAAGATCAGAAAAATAAAAGTTTAAAATAATCAAACATTTCATTTGCCCAATCAACTGTGCATAAAGAAAAAAGGTGAAACCAAAGGAATGGAAGGTAAACTTAGCCAAGTATCAATGCAGTTGCTATGGAAAGCATGGCTACAAGTAGAGAGC